>CM042543.1:12120759-12263259 GCA_023630585.1 Cranoglanis bouderius
TATTTTACATCATTCATAATTCACACTGATTTAAAAAAAAAAAAGTGCCATGCAAAAAGAAAAAAAAAAAAAAAGCCTTTTTCCTTTTCATTTGGAATTTTCCTATGTGAGCAAGCAACATTATTGAATCTCAGCAAGTTGTGCTCAAAGGGGTTTGATGTGAGTAATGACAAAATCATTCTCCCTTGACTTAAACCTTCAATTAATTTCCACTGCGATGAAACCACAACAGATTAAACCCCCCTCCCCTCTGCACCTTTTAAATGCCTTATTTTATATGATTCAGTTGCTATCTTAACCAGGGGAAAGAGTGAGCATGGCTTAAAAAACAACTTATTTAAAAACTACAAAAAAGCAATTCCAGGGGGACACGCCGCATGAGTGACACCTGTCACAGGGATGATGAATGACTCCATTTTGTGCCTCTGCAGCCTTCTGCCACTCCCGGCATCGGCCATTTATCATCATCGGCTGTCAGCCAGGGAAAGCGGCAGTGACAGTGCGAGTCAGCAAACATTTAGCACACGGAGCCGCACTACACGGGGAAATTATTATTGTCAGAATAATAATGGTTTAGCATAATTTATTACAGGTCCACCAAATAAGCAGGGGCTAGATGTTATTAGACAGATGGATGGGAAGGCTTGGCAGGATTCCACCGAGACTCAGGCAAGGCCTTCGTCGTGTGAGTGGGGAGAGCAGAGGAGAGAGGGGTGGGGGGGCATCCTCCGAACCAATCAGAGAGCTGGCAGTTCAATTACAAAGAAATAAGGGGACATTCATCATTCAATTAGGCACCTGTCAGGCCTCACAAAGGAAGAAAACTTCTAACCTGGTACTCCAGGGAGAAGATGCTCAGAAGAGTGGACTGCGAGTGACTGGAACAAATAAAAGAAGGACAAAGTTAATTACCAGAGTGCATTGCACAGAGACAAAGGAAGAGGGGCGCTTCAAAGCCGCGGCCGGCTGCCCTGTAATCTAAAAGAACATGAAAACAAGTGTGGCAAAGTTGTTCCAGATGAACATCTCGGACAAAAGGTTCCTGCTGAGATGCGTCGTGAGGGGAGGGAGGTAAGGTTACAGAGACTGGAGATGGTGTGAAATGAGAGAAAATAAAAGCACTCCCACTCCTCATATCACTGTCCACTGCTTCAGACAGATGCTACAGTCCTTCCTGTCTTCAACTAGCACAGGGAGCAGAACACCTTCAAGAGAGGCAGAAACATCACATATCCATATGTTAACAGGATTCAATTCCATCACCAGTATACCAATATGTGTGCATTGTGATATCTTGTATCAGAAGGTATGTCCTATTTTTGGGACCAAAAGGTAGTGTTGGTGCTAACAGGGGGTTTCAGGTTGAGAGAAACATTGCCACACTCTCTGCACTGGCATATGGGACATTTTGGAACATTCACACTGAAACTGATGGGTTTTGAAAATGGAAACTTTCACATGCTCAATTCCATGGCTTGCCATAAGATGTGTGCATTCATTTCCAGCTACACTCTGTGTCAAACACCTGGCCATGACGTTGGACAAAGCAAGTTGGTGTTCCCTTCACCAACCAAAAACCAAAATCATTCAAGCAATTTCCCTAAAATAAAATGTTTTAACTCTCCGTACACAGGTACTGTACCTACTGCCTCATGTGGTTTTGTTTTCACATGCTATCTTCAATATACATATACTGTTAAACCTAATAGTCTTCTCTCTGAGAGCAGGAATGTAAACAGAGACTAGAAAGCCAGGTTTTCTACCTGCCGTGAAATATCAAGTCCATATTGGTCTCAGTAATCAATCTGGGCACGTACCAATAAAGCAACAGAGAGCTTATATTTAGATTTTTCTCATTATATTCATAATCAACTCAATAAAAGCTGACTTGGAGACGGAGTAGAAAGAAAACACATTATAACCCATGACAGACTACCCTGTGCTGAACATCAACATCTCAGCGCAAATGTTTCATATGGAGGGGAAAAAAAATAACATCATTGTGAGCACATATCTCTATTAACTATTACAATGATATGCACGGGCCAAGGGGTCAGGGCAATTAAGTGGGCCATTAAACGGTCAACTGTCAACATGTGAACACTTATGAGAAAGAAAAGAAGAAAAAAAAAAAAAAAAGTCTTCTACTCTTCAACCTTGCACCTGAACATTTCAACAACATTACTGCTCAATTCTCAAGACATGGCCGTCCCCTCTGCTGAATCAGACATCTGTTAGGTTTTAAATGGATTACTCTCTATAATGATCATGATTACGCCCTAATTGCTAAATCTTTGCCCTGTTAAGTTTAAAGGGAGGTAAACTGCCCTAAATATCTGTGAAAACATATCTGTTTCAAATACTGAGTCAACCTGTGGCCAAATACTCTGGTCAAATATTCTCTCATGGTTAATATAGAAATGTAAAAATAAGGGAGCTAAAGAAAAACACCTACATTACATACGAAACACATTAAGTAGAATATGGCCTTTCTAATGTTTCTAAATCAACATGTATAACGTTCTTTCTACTGGACAATCATCATGACTAAGCTACGTCAGACTTTTCCAGAATGACTGCTCATTTTGTTAGAATATACAGCAACACAACATGCTGTACTATAGGCAGCTGATCTCAGTAAGCCATAAACATGGCTGTTATACTTTATATTACACAGATATAAACGTTTATTTCCTACTGGGTTTTGCCAAACCAGCTTTAGGCTCCGACTCTGTGTTCGTGAAGACTATAGAGAGACTTGGAAAGCTCATCGTCACAGAATCAATTCAGTGGGATTTCAGAGCTGTTGCTAAAACGTCAGGATTGTAGTCTAAATGTGTACATAACCAGATGATCTGACACATTTTATGAATACTCATTTTATAACTACATTATATACATTTGATAAGTTGCACTATAGCCTATCCATCCATCCATTTTCCGTACCACTTATCCTACACAGGGTCACGGGGGAGCCTATCCCAGGGAACCCGGGGCACAAGGCAGGAGACACCTTGGACGAAGTGCAAACCCATCGCAGGGCACACATTCACACACTACGGACAATTTGGAGATGCCAGTCAGCCTACAACGCATGTCTTTGGACTGAGGGAGGAAACCGGAGTACCCGGAGGAAACCACGAAGCACGGGGAGAACATGCAGACTCACGGACGCAGGGCGGAGGCACGATGCAAACCCCTGACCCCGGAGGTGCGAGACAAACATGCTAACCACTAAGATACCATGCCCCCACACTATAACCAAGCTATAGTAATTAAAGTTACAATATTAGTACAATACTACGTCATTATAAACTACAGTATATTAATAGGAGAAAGAACCCATTTCCATGATTTCAGTCAAATGATAACCAAAAATATTTTAGAAATGACAATATTATTTAGTACAGGGGGTGGCACAGTGGAACAAAGGGTAGTGCTGCAGCCTCACAGCTGTTTGGGTCTCTGATTTAATCCTGATCACATGTTACTAACAGTGCTGAGTTTCAAACGTTCTCCCAACTAACAAAAACATGCCGGCAGGCGGAACTGGCTGTGCTAAAATGCCCTTAGGTGTGAATGAGTGTATGAACATGTGTGTGTGGTGCCCTGTGATGGACTGGCATCCCATCCAGGGTGTATTCCCAACTTGCACGCAGTGTTCACGAGACAGGTTCCACATCCACTGCGACCCTGATCAAAATAAAGCGGGTACAGAAGATTAATGGATGGATGGATCGATGGATGGATGAATTATCATCATAAGGACATAGCAAGTAATTAGATATAGAATATAATGTATATCATGATTAAGCTTCATAAGGCATTGAAATCACTTTGCTTAAAGGTTAAATTGATTTTTCAGTGTTTAACTGACACAATTCAGTGCCGAACTGAGAAAAAAAAGGAAAAAGGCCTACACCAATACCCATGATGTTACAGAAACTCATAATGTCATAATGCATAGAATTTAGCATAATATCAAACTGTAAAACAAACTATTTGCACATAAATACTATATATTCTCCCACAAGGGCGGACACACATAATGCATAGACATAAAATTATCAAATAACGTGAAGAGAAGAAAAAAAAACATGACTGAAGTTAAGTGTCTGGTTTAAAAATACATCAGTCCATCTTTGTTATAGGCATCAAAACAGGCTGTCAGATGGGAACAAATTTAGCACCACAATCTACATATTGTACAATATGTCATATGTACAATCTACACGACAACTTTCTTCTGTGTCAAGTGTCAAATGATGTATAATACTATGTATTCTAACTAAGTGTTTAGCAACCCTGACATTAGACATCCTGAGACTTCACAGAGTTACAAGTGGAAAAAAAAAAAAAAAAAAGCATAACATAACATATCAGAATCTCTTGCTACTACACAATGTTACTGCTGTATAAATACATTTGTTCTGTAGTTTACAACGGCTCCGGTAACATGGATTCCATGGGCTGTGGCCCTCAGACCACACGCCAGTTGCTGAATGCATGTAAACCTGATACATCATAATTCACTGTATTCTACCCACTGTAGAATAGTATTTACAGCAGGAATGCAGGAAACTAGACCAAACAGACAGATGTAATTTATTACGCAACTGCTACGCTGTTCTTCCAGTCGTTCAGAGTTATCTTTTTTTTCCTCAGCCGTCGTTAAACAGAAAGGCGAAGAAAGTGCACACAAAAGAATGAGAGAAGTGAACAGCAGTCGTCAGCAAGCCGTTTCAGTTAAAAAAAAAATCATCTTTAAAAAGTATGCTACTACAAATCAAATAATTAATTAAAACTACAGTTTATGAAAATAACAATAATAATTGCTCAAATGGCCATGGATTCAGCAGTGTATTTACAGCATATAGGTAAAAATCAGGAAAATACTTCACTGGAATAAGAACGAAGAGAGCTATTAGAAGGTCATAGAACAGCATTAAGCCTATTGCCTCTAGCCTATAATTTCAAACAGGGAAAAACAGAAGGTCTGCAATCAGATCAGTGCCTTGGAAATCATTCAGAACGTAATTACCCTTCTCTCCAACCTACGACATTCCATTAATATGCATGGGGCTGAATATAGCATTGAGGCCAATTTGATTAAAATATCCCGCTCAGACAGTTCCATGGTGTCTACTTAACGCTTCTGTCACCCGAACAAGTTAAACTGCACTGCCTTGATCATACCTACAGTATATACACAAACTGTATGCTGGGTAATTGGGTAATTTGTGTATAATTGAATTTTCATCTTTTTCTTTAATGTTAAACCATGAACAAAGCATTAATACATGATTTTAAAGTATTTTTTTAATGTCCTTTCTAATTCTTAATCATTTCAACCTTCGTGTTCTTTTTTTTTTTTTTTTTAACAAATGATTAATAATAAAAAATGGCAGCGATTAACCTAATGAATACCACCTGGCTAATGATATCTGTCTCATATGTTTCAACAATAATTAGCGCTTGCTACATCTATTTGTGGCAGGGCAGAAACTGCAGCGAAGCATAGCAAATTTTATTCCTAATGATTTAAGGATCGGCTACAAACAAAGGCAAAGACTGGAAGATTTGGTATGGTTGGAATGAATTAAGGAAATGCTGACATTTCTAAGACTAAGTGAGGTGGAAAAAAAACAGGCTTTTCTGCTGATAACATTTTCAGTCAAAAGCCATGCCGAACAGTAAATAAAGTAAACACTGGCTGACCTGAAGTTGGACTGCTTCTGAAAGCCTATTTCTGGGGTCTTAAATCAATATTTTTGCACCACCGCATCTACTTTTGCTTTATTCTCCGCGTATGTAAATTGCCCTAATTATACATGCTGATAAGAGCAGGGGAACATCTGTTTTAGCCCAAACAGCACCGTATGAAGATAAAATGCAAAACAGTGATAGATTTGACACACCAAAACACGTATGTTCTGACTAGTTACATTAATTCTGCTTCAAAAATATGTTTAGTAAAACTCAGTGTTCTTAATGCAAAAAGACTGCATCAGAATAAAACTTCTTAGTAGCTTTTACAGGAGATTGAGTCATGCATCACTTTGCACTTTCCTAGCGAGCGACTTAGGAGAAAAGGCCTGTACAACTCATTTATGAATTACTTTTTACTACATTACATAGAAATTTGATAATTTAAATCCCTAGGGATTGTAGCAGGTAGAGAGAAAAAAAAAATACCACAAAAATCCTAGTGTATATCAGTGGATCAGATGGCTATTTTATTTTCCTTTCAAGGCAAAGGTCAGGTGTGACTGCTTAATAAAAAATATAAAAAAAACAGTTTCTCCATTTGATATACTTAAGGATTGGCTGCAAATTTTTTGTGTCTTAATGAATCGAAAACAGAAAATATTTTGGACCCTCTGAAATGAGTGATACAGCTGGAATTAACCTGGGTACACTGAGCCCTCACAGGAAGCATCAAGTAAACAATTTGGGTGTGATCTGTGACAGTGCTTTAAAATTTAATTCTCAAATAAGTGAAGTTGTCAAAGCGAGTTTTATTCAACTAAGAATTAAGAATTAAGATTAAGTCTTTCTTAGCACCTACAGATTTGGAGAAGATCATTCATGTTTTTATTTTCTCTCGATTAGATTATTGTAACTCGCTTTATTATGGTACTTAAACTAAACTCTTGGACAAATTACAGATGGTCCAAAATGCAGCCGCAAGACTTTTGACAGGTACTCGGAAATATGACCGTATTTCTCCTGTCTTGAGATCATTGCATTGGTTACCAGTACCCTATAGAATTAATTTTAAGATTTTTAATCTTTGTTTATAAATCTTTGCAGGGTACAGCCCCACCATACCATGCCGAGCTTATTTATGTTCATGAGTCAAAGAGATCATTACAATCTAATGCACAAAATCTCCTACATGTTCCTCGATCGAAATTAAAGCTCGGAGGTGACCGCGCATTTGCGGTAGCTGCCCCAAGGTTATGGAACAGTTTACCAGAGTATTTGATCAGGTGTGAGTGTTGAGGTATTGTCGCGGTAGCTACTCGTTTGAGGTCTTCATGAATGGTGTGTGTTGAGGTCTTATTACGGCTTATTAATTTCTGTAATTCTTTTAATATTATTTGTATACATTGTACAGCACTGTGGTCAACTTTGTTGTTTTATTATGTGCTTTATAAATAAAATTGGACTGGATTGGAGATGCCAGCCTCATAGGGGGACATAAACTTATAGCAAATACCTCCAAGTGTATAAGCTCTTTGCTGCTCGCTTTGCACACGTCTTTTAAACCAGCGCTTTAGGCCATCAGCTATATACATAACACTATCCTTGCTTTAATTATGATTAGCTATGAAAGTGTGTTATGATCCAAAGAAATATTCCACAGTTTTAACGGTGTGACCATTTTCAAAATCATTATCATGACTCCAAAATCTTACGTAAAGTGTAAAATGAGGCCCCGATTACCCATCAGGCAAAGAAAGAAGACATTAGGCTGACCAACTGTCTACTCCCTCAAGGACGACCACATCGCTTTTCCCCCATTCCGCGCAATTTGGTTCAATCCTCTTCCGCAACTGATCCCAGTGTGCAAACTGATCCTCAGGCAAAAATCCTATGCAGTAGCTGTGCAACTGTACTACACTCACAGCACATTCCCAGAGCATTGCGTAAGGCAGTGGGACGTGCCACATTTCACCGAAAGCTTCATTTGTCATTGCGTGCCACAGCACTGATGGTTTTAAAAAGCTTCTCTCTGCCAATACATCGAGAACCTGGAGCATAAATCATCACAAGGTGAAGACGTGAACAAAATAATTCAGAAAGCCATCACACTATTTGGCTTTTTAATAAGGTGGCCTTTTTAAGACCGCTTTCAACAGATGATTTTACAGTCTACTGTGAAGAATAATGTGTCTTATAAGGAAACGTGTCTTCTATCCTAACCAGAGCAAATCATCTAAACACGCTCCAGGAGCACTGCTGTAAACTAAGCGAAAGGTCTTTCTCATGTCCGCCGTCTCTTTCTCTCTCGCCCTTGGCTTTCTTCCTCACGCCTAACCACATAAACAATCCCAGTTGTGTGATGAGGCCGTGTGCATCCCTGACAGCACAGCGCTCCACTGGCCAGGCCAAAACCACAAGCCTAAGCTGCCAGTTCCACTTTTTGTTTGCACCGTGAGACAGAGACGTGTGGTCTTCCACAAGAGAGAAATGCCTGGCCAGTAGCTCTGGGAGCCAGACGGCCTGCTAGCTAAACGTAAGGACAAAGTTTTTACTGCACTGGCCAAGCAACGAGCATTCAAGTCAAACAGCAGGATTGACAGCTTACAGCGAACAAAAAAAACCCGGTAATTTTGGTTTGAAAAATTGCTTCCAACAATTAAACAATTCGTTTGTTGAATGTAGAAAAAGCCAAAATTAAGGAGGAAAAAATAAAAAAGGTCTCATGAATTTTTAGTAACCCTGAGAATACTGAGACTGGTTAACATATAATTCAGTCCTATTGGATTAACAGGCATGTAATAGAGAGATAAACACCATAACTGCAATAAATAATCAATGAGTAGCCCCTTTGCTTCAACCTCAGCTTGAGCATTACCATCAAAAACAAAGTGTCTGCAGCCAAGAAAATCAGCATATCAATGGCACATGCCACAACAACACTGGCCTCGGGTTTACTCCAAAGAGCACACTAGATAAACCCCAAATAACAGAGAAATTAACAAATGCTTGACATTTGCTCAACATCCATTATTCTGACACTTCTTCAGAATTTCAAAAGGCTGAGTGCATGCTTAATCAACATTCATATTCCCCAAGCGAGCCACTGGCACCATATTGCAGCCCGCCTCGGCGCTGATGAAAACGGCACATTAGGGCCCGTTTTGAAAACGTTCAGGGACACTGAACGGATGTGCGTGGACGTGTGGGTTGTCTGAATGTGGAAAGGGGGAGTGCGTGAGCGCTTTCTCTCTTTTAAAGCGCATCCAAGATGGGAGCATCTGCACCGATCTATTCTCTCCCCACTCCAGCAGGCCAGCTCTCCAAACTCGACAGACATATGCAAAGTGAGCTGAACGGCATTCGAAAGAGGGGAGTGATCATTACACCCAAATTCATTCATAGCAGTGTGCAGAGGGCTAACGGAGGCGTCTCACTCCTGGGACAAAGACCAGAGGGGAATGACAGTGGTCCCACATGATCCCAGTCAGCCAGGCGAGCTCCACGAGAGCATTTCCAATTCTAATATGAAGCGTGGAGAGAGAGAGAGAGAGACAGAGACAGAGAGAGAGAGACAGAGAGAGAGGGAGAGAGAGAGAGAGAGAGAATGGCCTGTGCCTGATGTCACATCCCACCACTGGGCCATCACGCCATCATCACGCCCCCCCTCCCCTCCAGTCTCATTGTAGTGGCAGGACAGGCCGGCCAAGCAGGAGGTGTGCTGGATTTGCATGGCTCTCCATTGTGAGCGGGGGGAAAAGTGACAGCACCGTGTCCAATTCTTTTCCCTTCAGAACGACTCGAGCCCGGCAGGAGAGGCCAGGCTGACAGATGACTCCCAACATCTGTGTTACGTGAGTGATACAGATGAGGGACTTTGCATCCCCCCTCTACAGCCAAAAGCATAGTCAGGGCTCAGGCACCCGGTGCAAATCAGATTTAAATGACCAAAAAATGAGGCTGGATTCAAATGGGTTTGTTTAGGACATTTTGTATTTATATTTATACATATTTATATCGTGTGCAGAAAAATGTTTACATGTTTATCAAGACCTTGGAACTGACCATTCTTTTAGATATAGAGCCAAAATTCAATAAATTGTCAACTTTTAAGCAATAGTTTAGACATAATCCAGCGGTTACTGAATAACATTTATAAAAGTTCTCAAAAAATGTCAGATGAACTACTATAACTCTAAAGCATGAGTTACCAGTGCAAAGTTATTTTACTATTTTATAAGTAGACATGTCTATTATTTAATGTCAGTCCTTAAATGGCATCTCTTCAAAGCTGTAGAGATGCATTTGTTGTAAATACATGCATGTAGTACATTTGCATTTTCAGTTAATACTTTTGGAACCTTTTCCAGGAAATATTTGTGGGGCACTATGGAGTCTGGAACTCCAAAATGCCAAAATGTTAACTCCATAGTCCCCCACAAACATTTCCTGGAAAAGGTTCCAAAAGTATTTACTGAAAAGGCAAATGTACTACATGCATGTATTTACAACAAATGCATCTCCACAGCTTTGGGTGCTGTAATGACATGATACTCACAGCATGCACGTGACATAGGAATAATACGGGAGACCGATTTTAAAGGGATGGGATATTCTTTCATTTAGTCCATGTGGCCATGCGTTCAGCATGGCTAGCGGGTTGAGCAGTGTGACAAGGCTGGAAGATTGGAGGGATTCTCTGCTGTGATTCTGTGAGCATGGCATTCCCAGCAGGGACAGGCTGCACGAGGAGCGATGAAGGACAGAACTCGCTGTTCCCTAAACCGCCAAAAAAAAAAAAAAAAAAAAAAAAAAACCCCAGCCAGGCTGCCTGTCTCGACTCCAGCACTGACTAAGGCCCTGGGCTTTGAGGCACAGCGGAGGGGGGAAATCACAGCCTCTCACTGCCGTGCCTCAGCGCATGCTAAGAGATGATGGATGGCCTAGTCGATATGTTATGTCTTAAGAGCCTGATTTCCTGCCAGTCCAATCACTAACCCTCCAGAGCCCGGCTCAGCTGATTGGACAAGCAGAATAATTTTGCAGGCTGTGAAAAACACTACCGCCACGCCTGTCTGTCACGTTCTTAGATAATGTTCATGTTTTTAAAATTGCAAGGCCTGATTTATTTATTTATTTTTTTTCCCATCTGAAAATATGAACATAAACACAAAAATGAATCAAAGCCTTCTAACACAAGCATTTATTGGCATGCACAATCATCCAAGTGCAGTCAAAATAGAAAGAAGAAAACTGCAAATATGAGCCAGATTGTAGTTTTAGTACACGTGCCTAAAAACAAAACACACACAGATTTATTGGGGGAAAAATACATGAAAATTAGGTCATACATCAGACCAGTCTGTAAGGACAATGGGATATAAAAAAAAAGTGGCTGGGGGATCGGCCTAGCACAGATCATATTCTATAAAACGCTGACGCCAATAACAAAGGCATGTTCACTGTAGGCAGTGTATCCCTTGGGGACCCAATGCCTTATTCTAGCAGTGATTACAGCACTATGAAACTAGGAAGCTCCCAATTCATGCGAGTCTCTAAGTGACCTCTAAAGGAACGGGGCTGCCTCAGAGGCCTTGGGGGATTACATGTGTTACATTCAATAAAGAGCAGTCTCTCATTGTCAAGGAGACACACAAACAAAGCCATTAACCCCGGCTTATACGATACATCCACAATAGAGTAAACGGCCAAGAAATAAGTAAAAATATGAACAAGAATATATAGTGGCTTTTAAATGAGACTGGACTAACACTGTGATGTGGCATGGCAAAAAAAAAAAAAAAAAGGAAAAAAAAAAAAAAAAAGACTTATCATTTACACGGACAACAAAAAACAATTAGACTAGCAAAGGTGTATCCAACAATGCAGACAAAACATCATCATCATCATCATCATCATGGTTAGATTGAATTCAGGTTCATGAGCACTTATCTGATGTCCTGCAACAGCAAATTAATTTGAATGAATTTTTTCCCCCCATTAAAAACAGTCACAGAATGCCAGTATTTAATTACGGCTGAATGATTGATCCTTTTCATATTCATATTACATTGCTAACAATGATTAACAATACCTTCAATTCAACCCCATACAAGCAAAAGCTTGAACTGCCTGTTGATGATTTCAACCAATTAGATGAGGCTAAACATCATATCTACTATGTGACACTCATACCCAGAAGAACTGGGGTCGATTCGGAATGTTTTTCAGCACGGCACATACGTTTCCTCATACGGGGTGAAAACGCAGCACCTGTGTTAGTTTATTTATTTATTTAGTTTTAATGCCATGTCAGCAACCAGGCTATTCACATGGCAAACAAAGGTTCATCAATAAATATTTACAATATTAAATAAGACACTTAAAATTTATACAATATAAAAACTGTAATATCTGTTCAGATGGTACTTCTTTTAAAAGATATCTATTAAACAAGTCTCTGAGTAAAAGTGCTGTCTGATCGTTCCAAAAGTTTTACAGTTCAGCAAAATGTGCTTGATGATCATAGCGGTTTGGGAAGGTTTACATATGGGAGGATCTTCACCAGTCAGTAAAAACATGTGTTAGTCTTGAATGGAGCAGGGAATATTTTATCTCAATGTTAGCATGGCCTCTTGAGCTATTCGGACAATGTCTTTCTTACTGCTCATGTTCTGATCAAATGGCGACAAACATGCACAAATATTTACAGAGTTTATTGTCCCTCAGGTTTCAAGTTGTTTGTGGATTAAAGTTCATTTAATTGCTTTCAATATAATTTTCATGGATTTATCATGAGACCAATTTGAATGCTCAATATTACTGTTGTTTATATAAATAAAACAACAGTACTAAAAACTGCATCACTTAATTCTTCACATGCAAGAACAACATACTGTGTAGGCCACCAAGTCAAGCCGGGAGTTCCATTTAGAGAAAATAATTGCTTAGTTAATCACACAAATAGCAATTACAATGGCTACAACATTCAGATTCAGTCATATTTTGCATATGAAGTCCATTAAACTAGTTACTGATAATACACTGATGCCAAAAGCAGATGATATGCATCCAGTTGGTGAGTCCATAAAACAACCTAGCCGACCTAGCCAATCTGCAACCTAGCCGTCTGTTTTTCTGAACTGTAGTAGTCCAGACGAGAAGTTAAGAGCGAATGCTTCCCCTGTACCCAAAATCAGTAAGTGAATGGCAGCTAAACTCTAACTGGAGTGCGCAGCACATTCATCAAAATGACATAGTGCAACAACTTCAGCGATTATCCTAAACGCTCTGGTTTTGGATTTGAAGTGAAAGCTCTTACCTTCTTGCCACTTTTAAATACACTTAGCTGGAAAATAAGCATCACCGACCACTAAATTATAGTCAATTAAGCCTTAAATCCTTCAAGTGTTCATGATCATTTTTTAAGGGTTTAAATGTAGAACCTGTGAGTAAGGAATAAAACATAGGTTGATAGGGTGTGCTGTTATAGGAAAATAATCAATGATGGGGTGACACAAACAGCATGTTCCAGGTCTGACTCCTCTTTATGTCCCATGGTTTATTCCTCTTACATTACAGCAATTTTCCAACACATACTGATTATTATCTTTAATAATTATTTATTAAAGATAGACAAAGTGTACGTTTTCCCCCCAGTTTATAATTACATTTAACACCATGGAACAGCCTCTTGAACGAAGTAAGACAAAAAATAAATAAATAAATAAATAAATAAATACTGTGTGTTTTACTTAAACATTTATTCATCTTCAATCTTCAGTCATTTCTTTATTCTGGTGAGGGCTGTGGTGGATATGAGAGGCAGGAATACACCAAGGATCGCAGGGCATCATGCACACACATATTCACACATTAATTGACATTCAGGGGCAATTTAGAGTCACTAATCCACCTTCTGTCAAGTTTTTTGGGAGGTGAGAGGAAACCCATAGGACATGAGGTAAACATTCACAGAAACAGAACACAGACAGTAACCCGGGGTCAGGATCTTTACTCAAGGATGCACATCATATTAACTAAAGCAGTATTTGGCTTAATCAACTGTAGTAATATAGAGTTTATTTCCTAGGTTTATCTATTTCTTTTTCAGTCTCACAAAAAAAAAAAGCAGAAAAAAAAAAAGAAACAGCATCTATTGATCACCATGATTACTGGCTTTATATGAACGTTTGAGAATAAGTAGTATACCTTCTACTACAATTCAGCATGGTATACAGTGAGGCATTGACACACGTTCATCACACAAGATCAATCTTCCATCGCCCACCTCTACCAATGGAAGATGCTCGTCTCTCAGAGGCTTATCTGTGTGTAATGTCCACAGCATCAAAAGAACACACAAAACAACCAAGACACTACACAGATACACCGAATGGTGTATGAGCTAATGGACATGGTTGTCATCAAATGAAAGAATGTTTTACCTTCACCAAACAGCTGGTCAGTGTCATCTTGGTGCAGAATGACTTTTTCCAAAGCTACAGGAAGTCTGAGCATGTTGCAGACACAGCCCATCAAGAACATTTACAAAAACCTTTCTCCGGTTTATACGAAGCTACAAATTCGCTCTTAGAGTGGCACCAACACCCTTATAAAATGTTTCATGTACAGTGATTTAAAAGCCAAATTTCTGTACACACAGATGATGCTCATCAATGAAAAGAGAATTAAAAAGCATGACATCACAACCTCATTACACTATTAATCTCAGCCAAGACGAAGCTGATGGAAATCTCAGACTTAAACAGCATAAATATTCTCTCCTGTAAGACTAGAAGGAAATGTTTAATACTGTGAATTTATGGATGTTCACCATCTTAGCCTACACTGTCTTACAACACAGCTGATGTTGCATTTAAAAAGATACAAAGGTTAAAGTTGGGGTAGGTTTAGACTTCATGCCTTTTTATTATGTCTTTATTCACATTGCCTTTGTTTGTTTGAATTCATACACATTACTCATGAGATTAGGTTGATTTGGGCAGGTTGAAGCTATACACAACTGCACTGAAAGTGAAACTAGCAAGATAATGAAAATAATATACAGGGTGTCCACAAAGTCTCCATGTATAAAGGAAACGAACACTTTTTATTCCAAAATTTTTCATACTTCGTTTATATTCTATATATATATTTTTTAAGATAGCCTTTAAGAATGCCTTTGCCAAAAGAAGAACATATTGAAATCATTCTCATGGCTGGATCAGGAAGCTGTCGCAAGGTAACAGGAAACATGGCAAACATCACACACGACACTGTTGCAAAACTTATTAACAAATTCAAAATGACGGACCAAGCGAGAATTGGACGTCCACGACCGTCCACTGACGAAGGCACAACAGACGTGGTGCTGGCAAACATAGTCCCCTATGTATGGAGACTTTTGGGACACCCTGTATAATAGAAAAATAAATACTAGAAATCGTCGGCTGCCTTGTAGGGTGGCATGAAAGCACAGAGGATAACGTTGACGTCTCACAGCTCCGGGGTCTACGGGTCAATCCTAAGCTCTTGTTGCTGTCTGTGTGGAGTTTTGCATGTTCCTCCCATGTCTCTGTGGGTTTCCTCTGGGTTCTCTGGTTTCCTCCTACCTACCAAAATCGTGCCAGTAGGTGGACTGGCTATGCTAAATTGCCCCTAAGTGCAAATAAGTGTGTGAAGCAATGTCAAGGCATGCCTTACTCCCAGTGTTCCCGGATAGGCTCCGGATCCACCCCGACCCTGATCAGGATAAATCAGTTACTGAAAATGAATGAATGAATAGTCGTGTAGTTGTAAGTGATTATGGAGTGCAAGCGGACTTATACACTTACTTGGGGAATCGGTCCTTCAGCATCTTCATACACTGCCTTGTAGGCCGAAGCCGTTCAGTGAACCTTGCAATTACGCTGTATTCTGCTCTACAGAGCTTCATCTTATTCATGTATCCACCTTTAGAGGGAGAGAGAGGAAGAGAACATTCAAGACTTGTGTTGGATTGCAGGTATAATATTACAGCAATAAGTACCACATATATTGATAATGCTGTCCCTGGGGTATGTTTATATAGTGCTGTATTACTGTAGGAGCTTAAGCCATCTACTAACAGCGAGAACAGTAAGTGCATGTAGACAGTGTGACAGTGAATTTAATGAATTTAAAGCAGATTGTCTCAGCAATTTGTCTTAAGATGATGCTGAACATAGCCCATTTTATACTGCATATACTATACACCATCTTTCAGATTTACTGTTAGGCAATGACAGCGCTGTGTGAGAGAAATAAGCACAGCTTATACTTGCTCTGCTTTCATATTATACACATTACTGATATGATTATGTTAAAACTGATATGAATAAACAGCGATTATCAGTTAGTTTTATCTGTATATGTGCAACATTACATTTGGTAAATCAATACACAGTACAGACTAGCACGTTAGCGAAGAACACAACAGCTCAATTCCAAATACCTCCCTACTTCCTCTCTAGCTGTGCTATATAGGGTACAAAAACAGTCGGCTACAGACACTATCTAGCACGCTGCACATTCAATAGGAACATGTTTGAGACACAACGCCAAACCGCTAACTCACTCTTCCTTCTCGGTAAAACCATAGACAGCAAAAATCACTCGCTTAAACCTCCATACACCTTCAACAACAGCACGGTAAAAACATATATCAGCGGCAACTGATCATTTGTTATCCAAAATACAATTAAAAGTACACAAATCTTCGCCGATTAAGGGTATTGATATACTTCCTGGCTAGCTCCCGCGAAAGAGTTGAAAGGCGGGCGTCACGAAAAATCGCGTTTCTGATTGGCTGGGCGTTCGGAGATTGAGTAAAGTCGAAGCTGATTCGTCAGAAACACTACTCCGTGTAAAAGCTCAGTAAAATGGGCGGAGTGCTGAGAATCCTCCCTCGAGAGGTAATAGCAGGTAAAGTTTGCAGATTATTATTTGTTTTATTATTATTTTATTGATTGATTTATTTAGAGAATAATGCCGCTTATATGGATTACGTTCCTAAATATATACATGATACTTTTTGCTTTTCTGTGAGAACGGAAAATAAAGAATATATACAAATAATATGGTTGAAATAGCTAGCAAAATATTTGCAGATTTGAACCTTAGTATGTGGACAGAATTATTAAACATGGACTAATATTCGACATAGGAATATAATGCAATTTCTGATTATTACAAAATCCTTTTATAAAGTCACCATAATGAAATAATGTCATGCACTGTGCAATATTTACCTGCCTATAGGCATCATGTCAGAGTTTAGGCTCAATAATTGAAATCAATGCTAATGTGTAAAAATGCTTTGTATAGGTAATGTGACTTAGTGATTTTAATATGGCAGAATGGTGTTTAATGAGTAGGAAAAACGTACTGTTAAATAACTGTTTTTCTCTAGCTTTTTTTTTTATTTTATTTTATTTTTTTTAAATTCACAGTCTTGTGAAACACAATATTAATTCACAATATTGTAAAATGACAAAACTGTGAAAGTCTATAGTAATTAAGCATGGAGGACTACATAGAGTTGTTTTCCTTGAGGTTAGTGTTGTCATAAATCCTTTTTTTTTTGTATTAATACTTTTTACAATGATGCTATATTCTTTACAATATCTTTACCTTTATAAATTACAGGTATATTTTTTTCTCTTTAGACTGATTTCCTCAGACTCCAGAGAACCAGTTTAAACTTGAACTACAACATGAGTGTTAAAGGTGAGTAAATGAGTTCTATGCTTCTCAGTACTGTTGTATTTCTCAGTGCTACTAAACATTGCTATATTTTGTAGAATTCTGGAATTATAATGAATGTATATTTAGCAACTTTATAATTTACTATAATTATAATAATTATTAATAAATAAATTAATTGTCTTGGATAGGTAAATGCATCGAAATGAAATGATTAAGAAGCAAAACCTCCCTCAGTCCTGGTAGTACAAGGCAAACTTTTACTTCACAGTTTCCTTTCTTTCTTTCTTTCTTTCTTTCTTTCTTTCTTTCTTTCTGTCATTCTTTACTTTTGTACTTTCTTTTATGATTTTACCAGGGTACTTGTGACAATTAAACCTGTTATTTTGGTTTAATCATGATCCACCATGACTAAACATACCTCACAGCAAAAACTTCAAATAATAATCTTACATGTTTTATATGGTATAATTGTTATAACTCAACTGATGTACAGCATTCAACAACAGCATGAGGTGCTTGAGGCATGCCGTTTGTGAATGTACACACATCATGCCGTGTGTGTATGTGTGCGTGTGTGTGTGTGTGGTGATGGTCAGGACTGTCTGCTCTCCTTCTGAGCACTGCAGATAAATATCTACGATGTTAAGGCAGCATTAGTGTCGGTGGATATAAAAGGCTGAGGTCAGGCAGCTTGCGTCTGTTTCTTCTTTCAGGTATCAGAGAATCAGAGGTCGGAGAAGCGGTCTGTGTAATAGGCATAAAAGGATCGATGTAGCGGGGCGGTTTGAAAAAAAAAAAAAGATAAAATCAAAGCGTTGTAATGGCTCTAAAAGCAGGGATCAGAGGTGCTGGGTTTGGGTGCAAGCTGGCCGGAGAGGCTGTGGTGTGTAAGGCTGCTGGGAGGAGGACAAGGAGGAGGAGGAGGAGGAGGAAAGAGGGAAAGAAAAAGAGAGAGGCGACATGTAAACAGGCCAGTGGTACACACAGTGCCGTTAACCAGCTGTGAAGCCTGCACACAGTGGGAGATGAATTTGCAAAGGATGTTTCCCTGTGATATCCAAGAGACGCTCCACTGATCTCTGCTCCTCAGCTCTCGGCACACTATTGTAGTGCTAAGCACTGCGCTTCTAATGGCACCCCTATACCTTAACATCTGGGATGCAATTATAGTCCCTCCTGCATGAGAGGTGCAAGGCTTCTGCTTCATGCAATTTCTTTGTGTATGTGTGTGTTTTTAGGTTGCACAAAAATATAACCCTGCTCACCAGGTTATTTATATTATTTATACTACTGATAATTTTGATATATTTAAAAATATTAATGCATGTAGTCCTTTGCCATGTTTATAGAAACGAGGTATATTCTTTAACGTGTTTCATAATTCTCCCAGGAATTTAGTTAAATATTGTATCCAATATTTGGCCAGTTTAATATTACATAATGTTCTGTTTATTCTCTCACACGTTCTTAGTTGTGAAATTCTGACTTTAACACCCCATAAGCTGTAACCCAAGTATTAGCAAAGCATCAGATTATTGGAAAAAAAAAAAAATCATTAACACACAACCACCCCATGAAATTTCATAGCCATAATTTACACTATAAAGTACAGGACATGCTTTTGGCACAGCTTTTTAAGGCAGGGTTTATTTTTTCATTTATTTTATTAGCATTTAATGAAGCTAATTAGATGGCAAGTAATTAAACGTAATTGTGCTCACAATGGCCTCCTCCCTTGTTGTAAATTGCCTCAAAAAACATGTGTATTATGAAGAAATTTATTGGATTAATCGGGGATAGATAATGCTTTTGGATGGTATTTCATTCTAAATGGGAGAAAGCTGAAACAAAGACCGCAGCACAGGCTCATTAATCTTTGTCAGAGGGAAGCTCCGGTGCCATTTGCATGAGTGAGGTGGCAGCTCTGCAGAACGGCCCCCAGATTTCTCCAAACTGTTAACGGTGCGTCAATCAGGTCTAACCTAGTAATACACTCTCTAAGGAGAGGAAAGGGCAGCCCTTCAATCGTGGCCCTGAAAGCAACCATTTCTGCTCAGCACTAATTATTCTAACAAGGAAGTTTAAAGAGAATAATAGCAGTATGACTTTTTTTTTTTTTTTTTTTTTAATTTATTTTTTATTCTAAATAACCACAAATAGGCTGGTAGGCTTCTGTTGTTCTCTATGAAATGTTGTTGTATTTATTTATTAATATATTAATATGTTAATTAACTATAAATAATTATTTATTATAATATATATATATATATATATATATATATATATATATATATATATATATATATATATATATATATATATATATATATATATATATATTTCTTTATTTGCATGTATTTTTTCTCAGCATTTATTTATTTATATGTTTGTTTGTTTGTTTGTTTGTTTATGTATGTATTTGCCTGTGTTTATTTCTCTGCATTTGTTTGTTTATTTATTTATTTGCCTGTGTTTATTTCTCTGCATTTATTTATATATTTGATTATTTCTTTTTGCATGTATTTATTTTTCTGCATTTATTTATTATTTATTTCCTTTTTTCCTTTGTATTTTTTTTTTATTATTAAATTTTTCTTTATCTTTGTATGTTTCAATGTAATTGATTGTCTTAGACAGGTAAATTCGGTGTAAATTAAATGATTCGTCGGAAAAAATCCCCCTCAGTCCTCTTAATGCAAAGCGAACTTTTACTTCGCTCCTTTCTTTCCTTCTTTCTTTCTTTCTTTCTTTCATTCTTGTATTTTTATGATTTCAACAACGTACTCGAGGTCATCGCCGAGGCATTTGAACCGATAATTGGGTTCAGTCATGATGCAGCGTGCAGTTTAAAAAAAAAAAAAAAAAACAGGCAGCATCTCTACAAACACTGATGTCTTTGTTGAGTTCCCACACTGAGTTCTAATTATCTCAACAGGAACTTAAAACAGAGAATTTGAAATCTGCAAAATAGGCATGCTGTTCTGTGTGAGCGTGTGTTTGTGTGTATTTGTGTGTATTTCAGAGAGAGAGAGAGGGAGAGAAGAGAGACGTGCAGGCAGGCGTGTGTCTCGGTGTCTGGGCTGCCACTACCTCTGCCGCCACGGCTCACGCTGGGTTTTTCTCTCCCCCATTCCTAATATCCTGGAGGCATTTTTCTCATTATCAAATATTGTTTGATGTCTTTGTTTCTTGATGATTAACCGTGGTCACCAAACACTGGTCTGGATTGTTTAAAATTTAATTTTCATCTCTGAAGTGCCCAGAGAGCATCTGACTGGTGGGGATGCACATATTTTATGTATGCTATTTTTCACACTGAAACGTCAAAAAAAGGGGGGGGGGATGCGATGAAAAAAAATGGCTGGTAATTTTCCAGGAGCATCATTAGAGTATTCGGAATGTAATTTATCATCATTGCGCTTGTCTTTTTAGGCTCAGTAAATGAATATATGGCTGCGTGGTGCTTCACATTAAAGACGGAAGCGTGAATTACCTTAGCGCCTCCTTAGTGAGTGGATCAGATTTTACACACACTTAAAGGATTTTTGTTGTTTAGTCTCACTTAGATTTTATGTAGCAATGAAAAAGATTGGATTCACAATTATAATCCCAGCTGCATCCCAGTTCTTTCTTATTATTTTTTTTTGGAGTGTGTATGCATGTAAACATGTGATAGTCGGAGAGGCTTGGAGGATGGATGGCTCGGTTAAGTGATCCAAGATTCATGATATATTTATGACATTGTAAGCAAACAAATAGGGGAGAGACACTCTGCGGTAATGTCACCATGTCAAAGCCATACTGAAGACGTGAAATATCTCCGTATCTCGGGGCTGAATAGCCCGCCATTGTATCTGCCTAATGACATTATCTAGTAAAATTTGGAGAGAAAGAGAAATGGCAGAAATGAACAGTACCATTGTCTGCCGTGTTATTTAAACAAATTGCGAGTGAAAAGGCAGCGAGGGAGAGAAAGAGGGAGAGAGAGGGAGAGAGAGGGAGAGACGGCTTGGTAAATGAAAGGTTACGCTTTGCCCCGTGTGTTTGTATTGTCAATAACTGGAGAAGGCTGTCAAGAAAGTGGAGAGATAAAGGTCAATAACTCTGACAAATGTGTTTGTATTTGTACACTCCGGCTGATAGCAGCACGCCGCTCGAGCCCACGTTTCACACTCTGCAACAATAACACAAAAATTTCTGCTAATAATAGAATAGTAATTATTTTAACAGAGCAACCTGTAGCTACAGCTGAAGCCAGCCAGCCAAATGTCACTCAAGTGTATCACAGGAAAAAAAGAAACGCATCAGATATTTGCGACGATGAAGCGCAAACAGACGGCGATTATATTTCCAGATTATTTTGTGTATTCTTCCTTTCGGCTGAATAAACATGCCTCCTGGTGAATCATGACAAATTTGGACCGGAGGTGAAAAAAGCACTTACGATAACAAATGCAGATTCCACATGTGCTTCGGGTTTTATGATTTTTACACACATCATGGCAACTCTCATGAAGATGCTCTCATGTTCAGTGAATTTAATGTCACTGGTGTGTAAATGTCTATTAATTAGAAGTAGAAATCATATTATTTGCTCTAGGATTAGTTTAGACGTATAATGGAGCGATTCTTTTTTTAACGGTCATGTTTTAATGGTGGACGTCAGAGGAATGGCTCGGCACTGATGCTGTTTTAATTGCTGCATAAGGAGCCATGTTTAGTGTATGTGCTCGGTTGCTATAGGGACCCGGGAGCTTTCTTGACAGGTTTATCTGGTGTGTTATGTAAAAGGAGGTGTTAACTCTTACAGTTAGGCCACGTGCACAGAAACAATTTCAGAGAAAATCAGGGGACGTGTGCGTATGCAGATATGTGTGTTTGAACAAGCAGATATATTCGATGTTTGCTTGTTGAATGTCTTTTAGATTTGTTTGATTTTTATTCGTTTGCCATTTTTTCAAGGTTGGCCTGAGAACATCATGTGTGTTATGTTTGAAATATAATGTCTAATAATTTTTTAGAGTATTTATTATAAAGTTTAGGGAAAAATATAGTGTAAATGGTTGGGTCTATGTTTAGAGTATTTATTGTAAGGTTTAGAGTAAATATGGTATAAATGGTTTTGGTGTATTATTTTTTTTTTAAGTGTTTATTGTGAAGATGGTTCCAATTTTAGTTTGTTGATGCACTTCATAATGAAGCCTTGTTTTATTACTGAAAACTAGAACTTTCTTTTATGTGACCAAAAGAAATCAAGTGAACCAGGCAAAGAGAAAAAAAAAAAGATAATATAAAATATATTTGTTTCTGTACTGTTGTGAGCAGGTTTATAAAGGCGAATGTGCTTTTAGTGGAAATATTAATTCCACGGGGAAAGCAGGAATTTCCTACCTCCTCTTTTCCCTCCGCCGGCCGTATTACTTGCTGGTTTACATTTCATGTGATTATGTAAATGCAGAGCCGTTTCTGTGCATTATGGGCCGGCGCATTGTCAAGATCTTTTGCAAAGCAGTCAAGTAGCTATTTCTGTATTCTGTTATTATCTGAGAGTGCAACAAAGAAAGTCTTTTGTTTGCAGTTTTTGCTGCACAGCTCCTCTCTCGTTCATGACTTGCTACTGTCCCCTAGTGGCAGTCAGCTTCTTTCCTTTCCTGGTTTCAGGTAGAGGAAAACACTTTTGCAGCTCTACTGCTTCTGTGTGTGTGTGTGTGTGTGTGTGTGTGTGTGTGTGTGTGTGTGTGTGTGAGTGTGTGTGTGAG
The DNA here is from genome assembly GCA_023630585.1 of Cranoglanis bouderius. Lineage (NCBI taxonomy): Eukaryota > Metazoa > Chordata > Actinopteri > Siluriformes > Cranoglanididae > Cranoglanis > Cranoglanis bouderius. The sequence goes on from CM042543.1 coordinate 12,143,952, forward strand.
TGTGTGTGTGAGTGTGTGTTTCTGTGTGCCCTCCTTCCACCGGTTATCAAACTCAAATATTTGAAGCACATATTTGTCGTATTGCATGTCAGAGGGCTCTAAAGGTCCAATTATGTGTGTGTGTGTGTGTGTGTGTGTGTCCACAGCGGTTTACCTTTCAATAGGCAGCTTAATCAGTGTCAACAAAAACAGGAACCCCGAAGCTCGCCATCCATTGTGGGGCTGTAACTTGTGTCAATAAGGCATTGTTTTCACCAAGTGACACGTTGAAACCCAGGCGAGAATGTTATCAGACCTGTGGAATAGGGCGTGCTGATAATTGTGCTAAAATGCAAGTATGATTATTTGGACAAGCCCAGTGTAAATGCTGCAGGGGAACAGCTCGGATATGCACCCACTATTCTGTACCATGCTTCCGGCATATAGGAGATAGGAGCAAAGTTGAACAAAGTCGATCACTGTGTTGGGATTTTCTGAGAGAAAAATGTCAAATATTTTGAATTTTTTATATATATATATATATATATATATATATATATATATATATATATATATATATATATGTGTGTGTGTGTGTGTGTGTGTGTGTGTGTGTGTGTGTGTGTGTGTGTGTGTGTGTATATATATATATATATATATATATATATATATATATATATATATATATATATATACTGTCTGTTTTTATTAAAATAAAAAAAAGAAAATGTATAGTGTTTGGACCGAATTGATCATATTTATGTGTGCTTTGCTGCGCAGAATTTTGAAGCTCCCTCTAATAACGGAGAGTGTTAACCGTCTCAGCTGACAGTTCACGAATGTGAAGTCAAGTCACTCATGTCAAATGACCAATTAAATGGGGTATAGACGATGGCACGCCGGCCTCTAGTGCCTAAAGCCTCATGGGAGAGAGATGAGATGAGAGTCGCCTTCATTCCTAAGCCATTTAAGATCCCCATCATTATTCATTACAGTGCTGCACCATGAGCCAGTTTCAGATGTGTTTAATTGCATGTCATTCATTTAAAGCCAGATTATATAATCGTCTAAAAAGTATGTAAAATGTGTTTTTAAATTTTATATATAGTATTTTTATTACATTAATATAGTATAGATTTTGTGTGTGTGTGTGTGTATATATGTATATATATATATATATATATATATATATATATATACACACACACACACACACACGTTACTACTATATAATTACTATTACAATTACTACTTTATTATTTAATAAGTTTTTTTTAGTTTGCTAGGACACTATTGTGTCCATTTGTAGGCAGTATGACTGTGTCACACCTGTTCTAGTGTCCAAAGAACTAATATATTTGCTTAGTCTTTAAGATCCAAATTTGCTGAGATTGATCAAACGTCGTGAGGATTAACATCCCATTTCCACACACAAAGCTGACTTCTCTTTTTTTGTTTGCCGGATCGTTGGCTTTCAGAGTTCACCTCTGACCCCAGACGTGCTGTTTCAAACTGCAGAGAGCCTTCAGTTCTACAGAAATCCTGCCGAAATAAATCCCATCATTTCCTACTGGCCTTATTTTTACCATTCTGTTTCTTGGAACTTTTTTTTCCATACTGCATTTTCCATACTACATCAGTGAAGCAGATCCACGCTGCATTAAAACTCTGCAGCATGACATTCTTTTCTGAAAATTGTGTGTGTGTGTGTGTGTGTGTGTGTGTGTGTGTGTGTGTATATATATATATATATATATATATATATATATATATATATATATATATATATATATATATATATATATATATACATACACATCCATATTATAAGATTCACTTGTCTCTGAGTAAGAGCTCTTATCTAAATTTAGTTCTGGCATGTGTAAAACTCAACATGCTAGATGATGATTAATTACAGTGGTGTGAGCAGGAAAAAAACACACAAGATCACAATCTTCCTTCAGATCTGTGCCTAGTTTACATGAACACACAGGTGCACATGTGACAGTGTGGGTGTGGGTGAAGGAGACTTCCATTTCTTACACATAACTGCTTCATTGGTTGTAGAATTTCACTGAACATACCGCAGCACTTGCAGTTTTTTTTAGGGTCATATCAGAGGATAAATATTTTGACGAGGAAAATGGAGGCCAGACTTTAGACACAAACGTCACGCTGGGACCTCTCAGGCATTGCTGCATGCACTAATGAAAGCTCTAACAACTGATTTTATGAAAATAAACTGTTTAATTCTATAAGGAGCGCTTTTCTTCAGTTAAACATGAAGGTAAGTATATTGCATGCAAGTACATGTGTGAGGTCACGCAGCTCTTCATTTACAATGCTTCTTACGGACCTTGTTAATTTTTACAGCCGAAGTTAATTTTCTATTTTGTTAGGGTGTGAATTTCAAGGCAAATTGATTCTCGGTGAAATATATATTGTAGCAGGGGCGAGATTTATAACTGTGCTAGTTATGGAAAAGTATTACTGGTCTCGGGGGAGGCCAAATGACTCTTTACAGCTGGGGTGAGAACGGCCTAGCTGATGATGAAGAAACCAGCTTCTTCATGTCTGTTCTATCCGAGTCTAGTCTCTTCATTCTCTTAAGCATCTCCTTCTTTCTCCTCTTTCCTCTTATTGCTGTCCTCTTCCTACCAAGCTCATGGAGCTGACTAGTCGCTAGCCAAAAACCAACTTCCCTCTTATTGCACCATTTCAGCACCATAAATTTATTTTAGTAAATGGAAAAGTATTACTTGAATACATGGAAAAGTATTACTTTTTTTTTTTTTTTAAAGAAATGTTGCAGTTATTGGAGTTATTATCGTTATTATACAGTTATTGTGTTATAATCATAAGTGTATTTTGTACATTTTATAGATAGTAAAGCTTAAGGTACCACATGTCCTCAATTTGCCTGTTAGGATTATAACATATTGAAGCTAGCTCTTGTTAAAGGAAAGGCCAAAACTCACGACAATGGCCTCCTAAAAGGCATTTTATTGAATGCATCCCCAATACGTGATAATGTGACATTTTAAAAAATGGTTGACCTTTCCATCAGGATAGCACCTGCGTTTGCACCTGGTACTCTCGCTTGAACTCATTTATTCACAAGACAGAGAGTTGTGAAAAAGGAAAGATTTCTGTACAAGCTTTATCCTCCTCCTATATAGCTATATTTAGAAAGTTTAACAAATTAAGGTGTATCTCACATCATTAGGGAGTTTTTTGTTTTTGTTTTTTGTTTTTTTGTTTTTTCAAATTTTATCTGAAGACGATGTAGCCCTCTTAATGAAGGAGTTATATATGTGTCATTTACAGTTTCTTTATCAGGAGTAGTGTTGGACCTATAGACTGAGAGGAAAATAGATAATTGTAAGCGTGTTTGCATAATTAGAAAAGAGAGAGAGAGAGAGAGAGAGAGAGAGAGAGAGAGAGAGAGAGAGAACAGTCCCTGACTATAGGGCAGATACTTCCTGTAGTTCAACTTAAATTTATCTCCACAGTGAGATTTATTGTTTTGGTTATAAAAAGAAGTAACTTAACAAAGAAATAATAAATCTCCGGCGATTACTATTTTTTCCCACCATAGCCGAGCCAAATGAACATGCCCTTTTCCTCTTCATTTCATTAGCATTTTTTTTATTTCACTGTGCTAATTGAATAGCAGATTCTAAACATGTGTACAGTCCTGATTCGCAGTGATTTAATGACTTAGCTGGCAGTGGCCCATTCATCATATCTCCTAATGAGCCGAGATACACTGACAAGTCAGTCAAGTCTCTGAGTGCAGCTCTGTCACTTTGTTTTAGCACATGGTGCTAACCAAGATCGCAGCTCAGATAGAAGAGGCCACATTTTGCAGTCGGTTTGTGTTTCTTTGTGTGCGGCTGTGAAATATGTGCATGTGCGTATACATGCAGATCCTACAGTCCAGACGTAAACATGGCCGTGTTTTGGTGGGAGCACTGGCTAACTTTTCTCCTTCAAAATGTTTTTCTCTTTGTGAGCCAGTGGTTTCGGTTACTATTACTATAATGTATCTCAAAACCTAATTTTACTTTTTAGCATTTAGAAATACCTGAACATAGGAGTCTTTGTGACGCTATTTCAAGGCTGTAAAGCACTTTGGCTCGAAGTTCTTCTTTTTAAAAGTGATATATAAATTAAATATCAAAAAAAAAATTTGAAAAAATTGGAACTGTGAATTTATCATATTGCCTGGTTTGTATATAATGATTTAATAAACCGCTTTTGCATGGTATATTTTACACACCTTATTTTTTAAAAGCAGAATTACAAGGGTGAGTCAAATGAAAACCTTTAAAGTGCAACATAAATTGGAATTTAAACAAATCCAGACACCCACTAAGTACTGGAGCACTTACATTGATCAAAATGGAGATTTTGTGGGGGGAAATATGCAATAAACAATGAAAATAAAAAAAAAAGTCATCCTTGTTGAATAAAACAAGACTGAAAACTTGGAGTCTACATTAAGGCTGGGTGATATAACAATATAATATCGTTATAATGACAAATTATATCACAATACGTTTTTATATTGGATATCGTGATATCGATCTATATGATAAAAAATAATGTTATATGTTTTTTTTTAATAATACCAAACTGACTGGAAGTGGCTGATTTTATGTTAAAGGTTTGCACTTTAATCATTTTCTATACATTTTTTTATATAAATAAAAATGTTATTTTTATATGTAATAATTTTTTCATATATACATCCTAGCTGAGATACACTAACAAGAAGAACTTTTTTTTTTTTAGCAGCATCACTACATCATGCATCACCGAGAAGGTTCACCAGCCTCTCATTCTATCTTATCTGCATTTCCCTTGCCAGCTGCAGAGCCTAAATGAAATTTATTAGGCTTTGGAGTAACTAATCATCTCTGTGTGGTAATTACGGATTAGCCTCTCATCGGGGGATGCTGCCGCTGAGTGCTGGCCCGGGTTTTTCCAGTTGTTATAAGAGCTTGTGGAAGCTATGGGTTTGCCAAACCATCATACACTGATGTACAGTTTCAGAAGGCTCTGTGGTGCTCCTGAGCCTCGCTTTGGACCAGCACCGGCGTTTTCAGTGCAGCATTAATGATGTCGTCTAGAAATGCTGCAGACATGTTTGAGGGATTTATGAAAGAGAAGCTGGGTCCCTTTAGACAGTAGCAGAACGCGCCATCTCTGGAGCTGCTGTGCTGTCAGGGAGCCAGTGGAGTTGTGCTGTATAACAAAGTCTCGCTTGCCAACACATGTGCCAGGAAGAGAAGTAGAAGAAAATAGAAATAGCAGATAGCTACAGAAGAACAATGTCTTTCTGTGTTTTTGATGAGGAATCTTTAATGATGTGCTGCTATGAAAACATCTGGTGATGAATACCCAATACTCAGACATGTATACATGGACATATGCAAACATATACACACGTCCTGTAGATCCAAAACCACCGGTGCATCTCTGTACTCTCCGTGGAGCAGCGCTTTCCCATAGCTCTCGTCTGACAGGAGTCCACCGTTGTGGAGTTTTCCTGCTGAAAGATGCGTTATTACTCTCCAAAGCCTGCATGTAAACCAGCAGAGACTTTCACTGTCAGGGTTTCAGGATCTCAGAAACCCCCCCTTGTCTGATTTCTTTATAAATTAAAGCAAAACCGTCAAGCAGATGCCAGAATCTGCACATTAAAAGAATTAATGCATCATTTTTGTCTATAATTATTTTTCACTTCAAGGGATCACAACAAATTCAAATGCAGGGGTTTCCCTAGGTTTTCAGAGGGCTTAGGTGCTGACTGGGTTCCGGAGGATGGTAATGGTTGGGGGTTTTGAAATTATTCTAAGGAAATTTTAAGTTATTTTAAGTTTTTCAATGTTGTTTTCGAAAGAAAGCTGGCAACACTTATTCTACTTATTGTCAAAAGTCTATTCATTTTACCAAATAACATAAATAACATATTTTAATGAAAATAAGTGCCTTTTTAATTCGGCTTAAGGTGCTCCACTGCAGCTAAGCCTTTCTATGGTAAGGAAAATCCTGAAATGAATTTACTGTAAGTGATTATTCAAAAAATAAATAAATAAATAAACAGCATCAATCACACCAATAAGTACTATGAAGTAATCCATTATGTATCAAATCAAAGATCTGTTTACATAAAGTAGATAAAAATGTCCTTTTAATCCTATCTGTTTTCTTTTTCAACCTCTGAAGATAAGCTTGGGATATAAGGTTTAATATGCATTTCATGCCATGTTGACAGTATGATTTTATAATGTGTCACACACGTGACAGAATTCTTTACATACAGAACATATATAAAACACTAGTATGACAGTTTTACCAATTTGTCAATATGAAAATAACAGCCATCAGAGGATAATGGTGAAGGAGGCAATGTGCTTGCGTTCATGCTCAGGCCTTTTAAGAGCACTAGGGCTGGCCCTTCTATGCACTAATGGAGCACGGGAAAATGGCCGTGTCACTCCTGTCAACGTATGGTGCTTTAAACCAAGACAGTGGTTGCTTTCCACCCAGGCCAATAATTCCGTGCCATTAAAAGTGTACGAAGGAGGGTCTATGAAGGAATGGCTTTGCACGCTCTTCAACAGAGTGCTTGAATGCAACCCCCATCCCACCCCCACTTACCCCACCCCCTCCCCTCCTAATTCTCCATCACTTTCTCACAGGAAACTTTTGGCATGGGTTGAAAGCATAACGACTGGTTGCGCTACTAAAGCGATCATAAAGTCAATCATGTGGCCAGAATTACCGAGCAATCTCAGTCAGGCGCTCCTGCTTTCACTGCCGTGTCAGAGGTGCTGCCTATATGTTGTGAGTGCACTTGAAAGGTAGGTGGCTAAAACAGGAGCAGACCGCCTACAGTGGATCCTTGTATCTTTGACACCGGTATAGCGAGGAAGCAGCTGTCCCGCAATTACCCACATTATAGGCATTCAGAGGTGAACTAATGATTCACCCAAACTGCAGAGAAAACAATGATATCATTCCGATGTGCTATTAGCCAATGCCTGGTCTTTACTTAATTACTGGTGTAGGTGCTGTTGATTTACACATATGATTGTGGGTTATATTATCTGTACATTCTAAAGCGTGTTTCACATCTTGTGGAAATAAATACTGAAAGAAACTTTCATTGTATCCAGGGCTGTTTGTTAATTATTATCTCGCTGTCGGGTTTTGTAAAATTCAAAACAAACCACAGATTTGTATTATGTTCTGTGATCATTCTGACTAATTACAGATGTTCCAGATATGTTTTCTTTGTGTCTGTTTTTTTCCTTAATAAATCTAGCTACTGGTGTGAATTATTTTGGTCCACAGATTATGTTTAGTAGATTTATCCATTTTGTGCAGCCCTACACTCTTATGAAATTGGCTTTCTCATGAATCCCTTGGAGAGGTAAAGATTTCCCACTGTGGAAAGGCACTGGAACTCTCTCTGATAGGGAAATGCTCTGTTGGAGGTTTCTACATAGAACCTTTAAGGGTTCCCCAGAGGGTCAACTGAACTGAAAAACTTGTTGGGTTTCTAGATGCACCGTTACTGTTACTATACTCTAACTACATGAATAACTACTGTTACTCATGTTTTATGAATAAAAAAGTCATGATTCATGATGCTATCCAGGAAAATCACTGAGACTAAAAGAGTTTTAGACTAGCGAGAGTTTTTCTTATTTTTAATATCGCAGTTTAATCATATATGAAAACTGCATCACCAAGGAAACTGTGTAAATCATATTTTCTCTTCAATCTCTGATCTACAGTATTTATTCCTCTTACACCACAGTGGTTTGCCAGCTAATACAATTTTTAGTTGTTAATGAATGACACATTATACTTTCTTACTGTTTATAGTTACATTTAATGTTTTGGTACGTCTGCAAGACAAGTTATTGCTTACATTATAGCGGCTATAAACAGTAGCCTCCTCACCGTCGTCTCTTTTTTCTCTCTGTTGAAGTCAACAAATGGAATGAAATTTGTGATTGAAAGTACTAAGACGTGTTACTGAGAAACCAGAATGTCCTCTGTCTTGAAGACTCTCATGTAGAGGAAAACTCACTAACCATTACAAAACACTGAAACTTTAATCACCTTACAAAAATGATTATACAATTATATTTTTAATATATGTCTGTTTACAGTATGTCCATTTATCATAAGCCTTAGGTTATGTAGATTATTATGTAGATAATTAGATTAGTATTAGAGGAGTGCATTCATATGTTTTGAATTAATATTATTTAAATTAAAGCTCTACTGTCAGAGCTGTGCTGTTATAGAAAATGAATTCAACAACACTCGTAATAAATTATATAATTAAGCAATTAACCTCCTACCACGCTCTGTAGTGTATAAGATTCTGAGTAGGCCTAGTCCACCTTGCAAAAGTGAAAATATTGAAGTGACTTTGAAAGAGGGTTGATTATTGGGATACGGATGGCAGGAGCTTCGGTCACAAATGCTGCTTAGCTGGCAGGAACCATGACTAAAGAGTTATCTGTATTCACTTCTATTTGAAAGACAGTAAATAGAATTGGAAATTGTGGTTTAAATCACATAGTCATTGACTGAGAATGTTAATGTATGATGTGATCAGACTGTCAGCAAGAGGAATTTGTCCGCAGCTACCTAGAGAGGGATATTACAGTAGGGTTTCAGTGCACATTTGAGAGTTTAGTGCTGCAAAAACCATAGATGAGTCATTCATCATGTTCTCCACAAGTCCTCTATAGTGAGGAGTTCCAATGTCTTTTTTTTATGCTGTTGGTGGCATTACTTGTCACTCGTCTGTAGTTTACATTGTAGTTAGAGTAAATACCCCTAGCTTTCTGAGACTCCACGTGAATGTGACAATAACAGTGAAATTCCATTTGAGAATTGCAATACCTCAATGCTGAACCAAAGAGTAGTATGATTTGGAGTAAATTTTCAGTATGTTAGTTTTGCATGTTCTTCCTGTGTCTTTGTGGGTTTTCTCCAGGTTCTCTGGTTTCCTCCCCCCTCCCAAAACATGCTACTCTATATTGCCCCAGTTGTGAATGAATGTGTGTGTGTGTGTGTGTGTGTGTGTGTGTGTGTGTGTGTGTGTGTGTGTGTGTGTGTGTGTGTCCTGAGATGGACTGGAGTCCCATTCAGGGTGTGTCCCTGCCCTGCGCCCAGTGTTCCAGGGATGTGCTTGGGATCCACCATGGCCCTGACCGGGATAAAGCATTTACTGAAAAAAAAAAATCTCTTGAGTATAGACAATCCATGAAAGTGCTCAGTTTGCATAGTTGCATCTTCAGCCATGCCCATTTAAGTTGTCAAAGGACCAGACAAGGTTCTTTCCGACCCCTTAAAGTCATAGTAATGTTAAAACCATGTGCTGTCCCTTGGGCCTGTGTAGAGTAGAGAGTGCAGTGTGGGTTTTATGCATACAGATAAACATGGGCTTCTGGGCCTGTCAGTGCCTGCTGCAGGGGGCCTGCACCCCTCACACTTAAAACAATGTTGCTCTTCAGTGTGTGTGAAGAGAATACAAGTCAGCAATGGGAAACACCTGTGGAGGGGTGAGAAGGCACACAGCCAAAGTTCCACAGAGCCGTGGCAGTGGCCGACCCAAACCCACTGGCCCATGAGGTGTGGAAAGGAGGAAGTGTGAGGAATTTGGTCACAGTTTTGTCTCATTTCTTACACCGTAAACACAGCAAAGGAGCTCGGCTGCTCCAGAGCCTTTGCTGGTCCATCAGGGTTGTGCACCATAACAAATGTATGGAGGAACCTTAAAGAGTTGCATCTCTCTATTATATAGGCGTGACTTTTACCCGTGTTGTAGTGAGAGAGCAGTGTGTATGAGAGTTATTTGCATGGGAATGGAGCTATTAAATTTAATTATTACCACAGTTCTACTTGGATATTAATATTGCATGCTGTCAGAGAAATGTCTCCATCTTATGTCTGCATGGCCATCGTGAAAGGAGCCTGTGTGGCATGAAGACATTTTGATTAAAAGCATTTGTGCCCTCAGCAGGCCCCCCAGCTTCAAAGCTTGTTTGAAATGATTGTGGTGAAAAGAGCTCAGCCTTTTTTTCTATTGTAATATTTTAATACTTATGGGTGTACTGTGTAATGCTTCTATATTTCGTGTTTACAGTAAATCCTGAAGCAAAAACATGAATACTTCATTCAGTTTTGCAATTCTCAGTCCGAGTGTTTCAAACATATTCAATGGCACAACCTACTTACTTTGGGAAACTCAGTGTATTATTATTATTATTATTATTATTATTGTTATTATTATTATTATTATTGTTGTTGTTGTTGTTGTCGTTGTTGTTTTTGTAAATGTATGTTTTTCTCTGGGTTCTCCAGTTTCCTCTCACCTCCCTAAAAACATGCTGGTACTGGTAGGTGGATTTGCACAAGGTGTGAGTGAGTGTGTGAATTTGTGTGTACATCCCATCCCATAAAAAACCCATCCAGGGTATATTCATGACTCGTACCCAGTGTTCCCAATTTAGGCCCTAGATTAACCATTACCCTGACCAGGATAAGGCAGTTACTGAAGATGAATTAATGATAATACGGTTTATTTCTATAGCACATTTCATACATATACAATCTATATAAAAAGTCTACACACCCTGTTAAAATGGCAGGTTTTTGTGATGAAAAAAATTAAACCGAGATAAATCATGTCAGAACATTTTCCATCCTCAATGTGAAATTACAACTTATAAAAAATTAAGTGGAAAAACAACCAGAACGATTTTAGGGGAAAATAAAAAAAGTTAGAATAACCCGGTTGCATAAGTGTGCACACCCTTAAACATTAAACAATATTGTAGGAGCTGCAGGAATATATCTGACAAGTACTGATTATGCATGTGACAACAATCTCTCGTATTCATCACAAGTCTGGGCTATGGGGTAGGGTGGCTAGATGGAAGCCAAAAAAAAAAACCATCCAAACTCAACTAAATCACTCCAAACCATGTGGCAAATTGGCCAATAATAATTCCAAAAGGTATGTTTGGCACCAAAAATTGCACATCACCAAAAGAACACTATACCCACGATGAAGCATGGTGGTGGCAGCATCGTGCATTAGGGCTGCTTTAACCTCAGCCAGTTGATTTTAGTGCAAAACTTTCAGCTGTCTGCTAGTAAGCTGAAGCATGACAATGACCCAAAGCATACAACCAAATCAACAAAGGAATGAGGTAACCAAAAGAAGATCAAGGTTTTTGAATTACCTAGATAGAGCCCAGACCTGAATCCCACTAAAAATCTATGGGGTGACCTGAAGCAGGCTGTGCACAGGAGATGCCCTCACAATTTGATGGATCTAGAATGTTTTTGTTTTTGCAAGAAAGAGTGGGAAATTATTGCCAAGACAAGATATGCCATGCTGATAGACTCTTACCCAAAAAGACTGGTGTAATAAAATCAAAAGGTGCTTCAACAAAGTATTAGTTTAGGAGTGTGAACACTTATGTATGCAGCTAGGTTATTGTAAGTTTTTTTAATTTTTAAATTTCAGATTGTATTTCACTTTATTTCTATACTTTGCAATTGCACATTAAAGGTGGGAAAAAGATCTGACATGATTTATCTTATTGTAATTAATTTTACTTCACAAAAACCTGACATTTTAAGAGGGATGTGTAGACTTTTTATATCCACTGTTCAAAGGTGCCAACGTCTATGGTTTAGCCGTAGCATTTATGATTTGTTTTGCTTCTGTCCACTCCACCATGACTTTATCTAGGTGAATGTTTACCTGTGAATTCACAAGCCTTGTTATTGTGCCAATAGAAACGAAATGGGTGGTACTATATGGTCTCTTCGGTTGGTAATTAGAGGAGCTGCCTATTATTAAGTAAAGGTCACACCAGACTATTGCCTATTTTTTCTGAGGATCATCATATTTAGATATTTTGAGACAAATCTTGCTAAATACATTCAAGCCTGTATTGCTAGCTGAAATGGCAGGCTGTATTACTGTATCATATGACATAAAAGCACAAACCCTTGGGATCGTTGTGAGCTTTTTTTTTTTTTCTTTTTTTTTATTGAAACAGAGAACCAGTTTCTTAACCATAGGTAATTTAAGCCACATTGATCCTGCTGTGGATTTAGCTGTGCTGATAATCGCTGCTCCTGTTGTGATTACTGTTAGTGTGAGTACAGTAGTCTGCTCATATCTAATATTCTTCACTGTCATTAATGTTGAAACAGTGCTGCAGCCAGGTGTTAGAGTCTGCATAATAAATCCTGTATCAGTAAATCATGACAGTGAAAAATATCCATAGCTTGACACCCCTGTAATTTGAAATCATTTTCTATCAGACGTGTGCAGGAATTGTACCACAACTTTTCTGACAGTGTAATAAGTACCTTTTCTTCAGGACTTTCTAGTGAAACTCACAAATGTGTCACCGTATGTTTAAGTTAGCCCACCTGCCTATGATTTCAGCTAAATTAATTAACTAACTAAGATATGTTTTATTATGAGTGTGTCAGAGTCACAACTGGGGAGCATATCTCGAAAAAAATTAGAAACCATTCGAGCCACACAAGCACAGGCAATAATTAACGGCTGCATGTTTGTTATTAAGTTCCAGCCACTGCGTCATTCACAGTGCTTCAAGCCTGTAATGGAGGTGAACTTTAAAAAGGTCCCTTTAATTGCAGACTGAGGCCCCTGATCAGATTATGTATTAGTCTGTATATTGGCCTCCTCATTATGATTAGAAAAGAGGAATGTGTCTCATGCTGTAATGCTGAAGTAATGAGTAAAGGTCATCATAATGGGATTCAGCTTAGTGAGAACCCAATCCAGTTCCTAATGAGAGGGACAGACACTGCCTCACAAATATATTAAAAAAAAAAAAAAAAGGTTTTAATTGCATCCTTTGTTATATTCTTCTTCCCTCTTTTGTCATACTCCCAGGCGAATAATCAGCAGCTTGTATGGTTCTAATATTTTAATGAAATGTTTCTTTTGTGTGAAGCATTGTTGCCTAATTGTCATCGCGATCAGAGCTAAATATGAAATAGGCCTACGCACATGTTTGAGCTCCTCACATCATTATTGCTCACTGAAAATTATGTTGTACATTAGTCTCATGAAAACGTAAAGCTCGGAAAACGCAATTAAACATTTTATGACAGGAATTTCGATGTGGCAAATAAGTAAAGTCAGGATATTGTGTGTGTTAATCTCTGTGGTTATTGTGTTTGTCTGAGAGGGAGCAAGGAATAAAACACTTTAGGACATGCTGTTATAAAATAATCAATGACACCCAGAAGTTTCCTTGTAACAGTATATACTGAATGTTATTTTTCTGCTTATACAGTACCACAGCAGTTTTTTTTTTTTTACATTTCTAAATGAATGGCAGTTAGTTTCTGTTATCAATATAGAATATATATTTTCTAAATATATTCTATACACCGATCAGCCATAAAATTAAAACCACCTGCCTAATATTGTGTAGGTCTCCCTTGTGCCGCTAAAACAGCTCTGATGCGTCAAGGCATGGACTCCACAAGACCTCTGAAGGTGTGCTGTGGTATCTGGCACCAAGATGTTAGCAGCAGGTCCTTTAGGTCCTGTAAGTGGCGAGGTGGGGCCTCCATGGATCGGACTTGTTTGTCCAGCACATCTCACAGATGCTCGATCGGATTGAGATCTGGGGAATTTGGAGGCCAAGTCAACACCTTGAACTCTTTGTCATGTTCCTCAAACCATTCCTGAACAATTTTTGCAATGTGGCAGGGTGTGTTATCCTGCTGAAAAGGGCCACTGCCATTAGGGAATACTGTTGCCATGAAGGGGTGTAGTTGGTCTGCAACAATGTTTACGTAGGTGGTACGTGTCAAAGTAACATCCACATGAATGCCAGGACCCAATGTTTCCCAGCAGAACATTGCCCAGTGCGTCACACTGCCTCTGCCGGCTTACTTTCTTCCCATAGTGCATCCAAACATTGTCGCTTGTCATGTTACTGAGACACCACAAAACACAAAGGTTTCTGGCTTGCACACTTTCCTACGTCAGAACACTTAAAGCAACAGCTTGATTTCTGAGTGTTACCAAGCACTGACACTGGAGATTCCTCCAAAAATGTTACAAAAAAAAGTCTTATTACAGAAAACTTCACCACATAAATGATTATATGTTTTTATTTTTTTAAATAACAACATATTTTTTATTATTTATTTATTATTACACTTAGCTTTTATTAGGTCTTAACTTTATTAACTTAACAAAGTCCCTGTGAATCGAAAGGATAATGTATTAGAATGAGCGCATTAATATAAACCTGTGACTTGAACTAAAGCCGACACTACTGTCAGAAATGCTCTTATAGAAAATTATCCAATTAATTGTATTTAATTAATTATGTAATTGTACACTGTATAAATACAGTGTATTTATATTGTGCTTCACCTCTTACAGCCTCAGAAGCAGAGCTGATGAAGGACGTTTCTCCTAAATGTCCTGAAACTTTGTGTACTACACTTAATTTTTACTACATGTACTATAAATATAGGGTCTTATCGGGTCAAAACCTCATGGCTCAACATTTTGAAATTCAGAATTGTTAAGTCAGCTAGCTGCTGGTTAAATATAACAAGCTGTAAGTGAGCAGTTTCTGAGTTTTTGCGGAGGTTGATTTGTTTCTTTACACCTGAATAGGCCACTTTAACATGCTGTCTCTCAAAGTAAGGTGGGGAAATGTAAAAGCAGGTTATAATGGCACAAATTAAGCCCTAAATATCAGCTCAGAATTGCCCCCCTGCGTATCTCTTTGTCCTTTCTCTTTCTCCACACTTCTTATGTTTTCATGTGGTCCTTTAAAAGTAGTTTGGCTCTGGCTTTCTGTCACAGGGCACATGCGCTATATTCCACACAGTCAGAGGTGACGCCTTTCTTGCACCAAGCCATTTTTGAAGACTCGTTTCACGGCTTAATTTCCCATAACTGCCTGGCAACATCGTCGCCGGTTAAGATGAAATAATGATAAATAATTTTAAACTGTCAGACTGAGCTGCAAAAAAAGTACTTTAAAGGCTCTTGCTTTGGCAGAGTGAAAAGGGGGGCAGCGGGAAGAGAATCGTTTAGCTCCAGCTCAATAAGGCTCAGTGCACTGCATTAAAGTGTGCTGGGTTTTAAAGGTGATAAAAGACCCAGGCAGAGAATATCACTCTGTAGATAAGAAAGTCACCCTCCCTCCATCGGCTACATCCCTTTATTGCATCTGGCAGCAAATTAAGGCTGGTATGAGGAGGGAGAAAAAAACAAAACCTCAGGCGAGGACTACCTTCAGCGGCTCGCTGGCTTCCTCACTGCTGACATTTTTCTTTGATTTTAGATGTCCTCTGATGATGATGATGATGACGATTAACTATAAAAAAGATATAGGCCAATAAAAGTCCAAAAAGGCAGGTGTTCACTGTGGGGACCTGGGGCTATGTTACACGAGCTCCGTGCCTCTAGTTTTCCTCTGCATTGATTTTTCTGGGTGATTACCTTTCTTATTTATGTGGAGTTTAGTGAATATGAATAATGTGAAGGTTTACTTTGTAGCTTTAGTTTGTGTGATTGTGTAGGTCAGTTGTATATAGGGCTGTCAGGATGAATTCATTGTTTAAGTTCAATTTTATAATATTATATGTAAGGCAAAAAATCCATATTTTACAATCCCATGTTCTACTTCTAGTCACATTGCACAAATATATTAAAACACATTTCCTAAATGATGCTTGTCACTTGATATAGAGATAGGTCTCTGCCAGTCATTTATGGTATACTTCTTTCAGGTTTATGTGTCAAATATTGTGTCAATTTTATAATTATATTTTTATTAATTATAGTTTAATATACACATATATTCATAATTACAAATAGAATTTTATAATAAACAACTACCAAAGATTAAATCTGAAATGTACATCTTAGTTAGCAATCTCAGAGGACATTGTTTGAAGTTACTCTTTTTCTTAAGTTCTCTTTATTTGCGTCTACAGGGTCACTATGTCATATCTTGTGTAGTGAACATATACATGTATAGCGAATAGGAAGCTACCGTGGGGTCCAAAAGTCTGAGACCACATTGAAAATCTGGGATTTTTTTTTTTTTTTTTTCATTTAAAATGGGAAATGAACAGAACGTTTTCGAATTTTTAAATATTTAAAACAAAGAAAGTAAATGTTCCAAATCTTGAATATTTAATATTCAAGATTCTGCACTATTTCTAGGTCCCTATTGAAATGTAAGCAAATTTGACATATTGACCATGTTAGCTGCTTTGTATAAAAGGTCAGATTTTCCTCATGCCTAATCCCTTCCATTGAAGCACGTATTCAGATTACACTCTGATGAATTTGATCTAAAATGGATCACAGGGTTATGCACAAACTTGTGGAGTCCGTGCCAGCTCGAGTGCACACTGTCATTAAAGCAAAAAGGGGACGTACCAAATACTAAGAAACTCATGTAAATAGTTCAAAGATTCTACTTTTCACTCGTGTTGTTGTCAAAAATATAATTTGTAATGAAAATTATTGTATTAAATTAGAAAAGAATGCAAAATAGACGCATTTTCACGAGTGCTCTCAGACTTTTGGACCCCACTGTATTTGCAGTTCAGCTTTTGTGTTGCAGGAGCTTTTAAAAAGCGAATGGGTCTGTTAAAAGTGTCAGGTAGTTCAGGATCATGTTTGTTCAGTCTGCAGTAGCATAACTTTGTAGGCTAATTAATGTTCAAATGTGTTCCAAAAGAGGAATTTAGCAGTCATGGTCCTGTCACATTGTTTGCGCTGCATACCTGCTTAGATTTTAGGGAATTAAGAATTGATTGAAAGGACAGCTTAAGCATGTATTATCCATTCCATAGTAGTAGTATTACCTTGCATGAGAATAAATATACTTAGTAACCCTGTCATTTCTGCAGTTAGAACAAGTTAAAACTTTTTTTAAGTGTTTATGTAGATAAACCTGTTATTAAAATAGAGATTACAGTACATACATCTGTTGCACCCAATGCAATGCAGTGTGAGGTGTGTCTAATAAAGGAAGTGAGTTTAGGTATGCTGTAGTCCTGTACTTTACTCTTCTCTCCAGTGGGTTTGAGGAGCTATGCTGCTGGCGGTTTTGTGATGTGCCACACACTCTGTGATCCCCACCGGAGAGACACATACACATACACACACACACACACACACACACACACAGCAAAGACAATACCCCACAGATGCAAGCTGGAAATAATCAGGGCAATGTTCAGAGAAGTGCAAATATTTTTTTGAGCACTTGAAAAAAACAACACACGCTAGACAACACATCCTCCACCCCGGCAGCACCCTAACCTTACCCCCGAGTGCATTTGCATAAAACATTAAGCTGAACAAAATGATTACACCTGACAAGCCGAGTTGGAGGGAAAGCATCGCCGGTGGCAGCAAGTTATGCGTGAATCGTGCAATCGTTTCTTCGTCGAAGAACTGTTTCAAGACTGGCTTTTCTAAGCAGCGTTATGGCGCAGGCGAGCGATTAATCTCGGGCTTTTGTTTTTGTCTGGGAGCCCCTCCACCCCTCTGTGTCCCTCCTACAAATCCAATTAATCAGCCTTAAATCAGGTTACTCTGCACCTCGCTGATAGGGCATTGTGATGGATATGCCAAAATTGATCTGAGGCACTGTGTTTTTATGCAGCTGCGCTCTGTAAAATTGTGCCTCCGCTATTTTGTATTATGCTCCTAAATGTTTGTCTTGTAATGCAATTAAAGCACACACGTACGCCTCCCCCGCATCCCCTCATCATTGTTTTCAGCATGCGGCAAATTCACATGCAGTCATGTTCTGACAGTACCATTTAACCCGAGGTGAAATGAAATAATTCTGGGAGATATTAAAAGAATCAGAGCGCTAAGGTTGTCATGCTGGTTCATATTCGAGAAGATGAACATCAAAACATTAATGTGCTTCTTTTTTTTCTTCTTTCTTTTCACTTGAGTGACTGATGAAAATCCTGAATGTTTGAGCACTAGGATGAAGGATGACTCCTAGATAAAACTGAGAGAAAGAGATTATTTCACACTTTCATATTCTCTCCCGGATGGGGGCGGGAGGTGGTAATATTTGGCAGAATATTTTGCAAGCACAAACTTAAGGAATGAGTGGTGATAAGAGCTGACGGCGACAGAAGCAGGCGTGAGTTTTAGCATGACAGACGGCGTCAAAAACCCCTGTGACGCTGTCACACTGACAAACTTTTCAAAGGAATGATGCGCAGACATGCAGTTAGTGAAGTGTGCTGGGAGCCTCGCTTACAGTCTTGGCCCTGCAGTTAGGGAGTGTAGACAGAGCTAACTTACGCATTCCACAGTTCTTAGCATACATACAACAACAAACCTTAAACACATGTCAAAATACTGCTCCTAAAATCTGGCCAGTGCCCAAGAAGAATATATCAAGTGTGTACAAAAAAGAAAGCAGCTGCTTTGATGCCTTGCTGCCTATTCTGTCATTCCTTGATCCATCTTTAGTAACCTCTTTATCCTGGTCAGGGGTTGTGGTGGATCTGGAGCCTTTCCCTGGACACGAGGAAGAAATGCACCCTTAAAGGGACATCAACGCAGGTCAACATGCACACATTCATTCGCATCTAGGAGCAATTTAGAGTAGCCAGTCCATTAACAGGCATGTTTCTGAGAGGAAACTGGAGACACAGGGGGAAACCCACACAGACACAGTTAGAACATACACCGAAACTCCACATAGAGAGTAACCTGAGTTCAGGATCGAACCAGGGACCCTGGAGCTGTGAGTTGTGTTATAGTCGTAGTGCATCGATATCTATGAATGTACTTGCAAGGAAATGCTTTGAGACAGGCACAGGAGGCAGCATATATCATCACGTGGCTACGTTACAAACATATGATGAGGCCATTAAAGTTAAAAGTCTGTTAGTCGAGAAATAATCATTTCCTGTTTGGGGAAATAATACCAATGTTCTGTTACTACACCAGTATTTCTTGCTAGAAATAAAACCAAAAGTCAAAAATAATTACAAATAGCTTATTTGTCCACTCTGCTCTCTCTTTTTTTTTTTTGCCACAATTTTTTGTTCCATCATGACTGATGCACAGGATTATGGGATATGTAGCATGTGTTTGTAACGTAGCAGTGTGGCTGTGTATGCTGCCTCCCATACCTAGTCCAAACGTTTCCTTACAGGTCCCTTCATAGATATTGAAGCACTACGACTATAAGACAACTCACAGCTGGTTCGATCTTGAACCTTTGGCTGTCTATGTGGAGTTTCTGTGTATGTTCTCCCCGTGTCTGCCTGAGTTTCCTCCAGGGTCTCTGGTTTCCTCACACAAACATGCCTGTTGATGGACTGGCTACTCTAAATTGCTCCTAGATGTGAATGAGTGTGTGCATGTTGACCTGCAGTGGCGTCTCTTTAAGGGTGAATTCCTGCCTCGTGTCCAGTGGCAAAGGATACATGCATGCAAAAATCAGCCAGATGAAGGTACCCCAGAAGGCAAACATTCAATTAAGACATGATTATGCCATAGACATCACTGTAAAAAAAAAAAAATATATATATATATATATATATATATATATATATATATATATATATATATATATATATATATATCTATGAAAGCTCTCACCACATTTCAAAGAATTCTTTTACACTTCTTATCAAAGATTTATCCCCTGAATGGCAGGACTATATAAATGTGAGCATACAGTAAATGTATATATATATATATATATATATATATATATATATATATATATATATATATATATATATATATATATATATAGTTTGAAGAGAAAGAATTACACGTTAAATCATTGTTTAAGGTGATGCCTATGGATCTATGCCTGTTTTATGTTCATAGTCATTTAGTAGTTACTTTTACAATTGGTGCAAAACATTTCTTTTATAAACACACACACATCTTCATTGAATTTCGCTTTAAAAGGTTCTTTAAAAGTATAGTGCACTCTTTTACAGAAATGTTTTATCGATGCCTAAACTCTGTTTAGCTTTTACAGACACTGTATAATATTTGTGTGGCAGTCTGAGAAAAACCATCAGATGTTGCTGTGGCTGAATTTTGGCCAACATTGATTTTTTTCTGCTTATAACAAACTGACACCTTAACTTTAATAAACCATATATATATATATATATATATATATATATATATATATATATATATATATATATATATATATATATATATATATTTGCAGAGCTGCAAAGATCATGTTGTAAGGAGCCTTTTTAACAAGCAATGTGGTAAAAACAGTCAGTTTGCCTAAAGCTGACTAAGTCCTTGCTAACTGTACAGTAAGTATGATTTTCTCACACAGTGAATGTCACACCTTGATCAAGTAATGGGATAGCTGCTTGCCATAGCGAAGCAGATATAACCCTAATCAGTTGAGTTTGAAATCAGATAGTAGCTGTCAAAATGTCTGAATGGAAGATTTAAATGCAATTTTCTTTTCCCTTTTCACTTTTGGGGGTTACCAGATTTTTTAAATGGTAAAACTTTATTGTGGTTGAGATACATAATGCAAAATATTACAGTTTAGGAAAACATCCTACTGTAAAAACGGGTACCAGTCAGCCTCTGTTATAGAAATGTGCTTTTCTTTTAATCTCGCCAGTAGTTTTACAAGAACACTAACTCTCCTGACCTCATCAGGTCTAGTTGGGTCTGAAGACCATTACTCTAAAAAAGAAACAGCTGGCCTATTGTATTTGCATCTTGCCAGCTGTGTCTATTTTCATACCTCATTTTTCCTTTTATTCAGCTATGGCTTGCTGTAAAAAGTACCATCTTGCGTTTTGCTAGTCCTGAACTCTTATCCTATGGCCTGATGCTGGAGCACACTGAAAGTGAAAAAGAAAAAGAAGGAGAAGTTTGTAATCACCTAATCCAAACATACACTCACAGAATCTTATTACACCTCGCGACAGTAATAGTGTTTCCAATCAGCACAGCTCCGAAACTGATTCCCTTTTGTCTCGATGCTGGCCAAATTTCAGCGTGGCTGTTGGAGAGTGATGTGTTTTTCTTGTCTATCACACTCTATGAGAGGTTGAAAGTTTTGATGCTTAGTCAACAGGGAAAATAAATTCCCTGGCACCGGCTACGCTGCTGCTTCATGTCAGCTAGCCTCTGACGGCCGAGCCTGTGACATCAGCACTCATCTGTAAAACTAATGGCTGCAAAGGGGGACTCCCCCGCCTCTTCGCCGTTCTCCCCCACCAACCAGCCCACATGTAAACGGACATTAAAATGAAACTCGAGCCTGGCCCTGGAATCTGTAAGGTGTACTTTTTTTCCCTCTGTCGTTTTTTTCTGGTAGACAGTGAAAAAAAAAACCTGTAGGTCAGGGAAAGGTGAGTGCAAGGCAGCAACAGCACCCTGGGTGAACCGACTGAGGAATCCGAGATTAAAAAACTCCAGAAGTGGAGTCCGAGATAATCGCAGAATCTGGAATTCACAATAACAAACTGGCCATATATCTACCTGTCTCCGGCCTTCCTCTAAGGGAGAGCCACAAGGTCACCGAAATGGCTGCATTCCATCAACAGCTCTTTCTTCTCCCGCTGGTCTGCTGTACCAATGAAGTGTCTAGAAGGATTGAAAATGGAGTCCCAGAAGCAGACCTTTGGCTGTTTAACTCTTCCCTGACAGGAATGAACATTCAGTGTGTTTGCTCTTGCACTCGAGCAGTAAAAGTAGAGACTGAATGTGGCCCATGCTAGCTTGTCTTGCTAGAACCTGTCATCCTGATGTCCTCTAGTTGGACAGCAGAAGTAGCGCAGTTGGTAATGCGGCTATGATTTACACAGCGGGGTATTTTAGTTTCTCTCACTTTCTCTCCCTCTTTCTCTGCTTCTCTGGGGAAGTCTATTTGAAGAGGTGTGATATTATGATAACTGGGTGATTTACATGGAGCCATGTCCAGATCCCCACTCTGACAGCTTCATTGCATATTTTTGTTTGTTCAGATTATTTGCTTTAGCTCAAGTACTTGCATATATCCAGACCTCTGTCATCACCTGCAGTTCACTAGCCCTTCCAACTCATCACAGCCTACGGCATGGTAGTTGTGTATAAAGAAGTCTCTTTCCAAGACATTTTAGACTTCAGTCGTCATATGAGCAATTTTTTCATTATGTCCGTAACGTGTAAATAGCTTTGAGCTAGAAATCCAGATGAGTGTGATTGTATTCATCCTGTCCAGAGGGACACGTAGTCCTAAAGGAATCTTTAAACTGGATGTGAGACTGAGTTCACAAACGCGTATCTCATACAATGCATTCACCTGTAAATTGTGAAATAATATACACACAATCATATTACAGCACTGTGTATTGATTTTATAAAGGATAACCTCTGAAAACACAGCGAGTCTTACTCCACGTGTACGTCTGCCAGAGCTCCACTGCTTTTACCTTAATTTATTGATCAGGCCGGCTGGGAAAAAAAACTCAGTCGGCCTCTAATATTCCGCTTATGGCCATATTCACATTATACGTGTTCCAGTCGAAAATTGAATTGCAGTAAAAATTGACTTCCTGTTTGGCCATAGTTATAAATTTCATTCATATCGACAGCCTCCAAACAGAAAATCTATTGCCCAGCATTTAATTATTGAGAACATCGATTGACAAAGTGATTTATTTGCTGTATTTCTGCTAAACGGCTTAATTGAGCATAGACTTTGCTTCCCCTTTCTTCTTTAAAAAATACATTACAGTAATCTATGAGTTTAGATCAACAAACTACAAATTGATTGGATGAAGAGATTTAAACACACTGGCCAATATTAGCTCCAAAAATGTTCTGGAGCTCTAATAATTATATTTTTCCCTCATAAACTAGCAGCAAAATGCAGTTGAGATTTATTTCATCAGCTATCTTTATTGGAACATTTTGTACCAATAAAGTTCTTTATTGGAACTTTACTACCTTTTTATCTGTAACATCACAATCACAATGGAAGCTCAATGAAGATATTTCTGCAATGTTATCAGTTATGATTATTATTTCCCCTATTATTTATATCAGTGATGCTTAAAGTAATGCCTGTGAAGAATAGCCATGGGTCTGTGAATCTCAGTGGATAAGATATTGGACTTCTGATCAGAAGGTTGTGAGTTCAAATCCCAGCACTGCCAAGCTTTCACTTCTGGCCCCTTGAGCAAGGCCCTTAACCCTGTTGCTCAGTTGTGTGAAAAACAATATAAATATAAGTCATTCTGGATAAGAGTGTCTGCCAAATGCCGTAAATTTAAATATTTTGTTACAGGAAATCCACCATTATCAAAGTTATTTTAATTCTTATTGAGTTCTTATAGTTATTAGCTTGTTTGACCAGTCACTTGTATTGAATGGGTTTAATCCAGACCTCAATAACTCAAAAACAAGTAGGCCTATAAATAATGTAGACTTGGACCCAATATGTTCTTTTGTTGGAAAGTTTAATAATAAAACAAAACAGCTCTAGGGTTTCAATAAATAGCCAGAATATTACAGTACACGTTTGAATAATGAGCCTAATATTTAAATTGTTGGATTTTGTTCTGTGCTGAAGGGGTCTGTGAAATTTATTTGATAGTTAAAGAGGCCCATGTCTCCAAAAGTTTTTAGAACCCCTGATCTAGATGACCCCTGCACGAACTGTAATTTAATAAACAAATAAAAGGGCATAAAGTCTTTGCTGTGGATGAACATCTCAGAAATTGACATTTACAATCCCACACTGCATTTGTGCCGCTCTCGGTGTACGTCACTTTCTGCTGTTCTTCAAAAGCAACCCGCACACCATCACCCAGCCGCAGAAAATCCATATCATCTGTCCCACAGATCCACAGTGACGAAGGCGGAGAGAATGCAGACCTCTCTTCTGTGGTGGGATGGATCTTAAAAGAAAGCTCTCGCCACAGAACCGAGGCTGTGCTCATCAATAGCTGAACGGCCTCCGCTGGCATGCACATGTGTCTGCTCTATGGCCTGCTCTTTCCACTGGTAGTGCAGTAATCTCACCATCAACCTCCCGAAAGCTAACTCACTCACTCACTCGATTTATTTTAGAATTTCTGTACTCTATGTATGTAGGAAGTCACAGATAATGAAACAGTTTTTACATACTGGGATCCACCAGACGCAGCAATCAGCAGTTTTGGAAGCTGAGCCCACTTTAGCTCGCATAAAAGTCTGTTCATGTAGTTACTCCAGTATACGCATTACATTGTAGCATTGTATGACAAGAGCATAAATATATTTAACAACATGAACATCAGATTGATGACAGTGAAGTAAAATAGGTATCAGATGAACCCCTTGTGGAGCCACATATCCAAGCAGTGACTCCTGTGGAGGCTATAAGCAGTGAATGTAAAAGCTGTTTAGTTTGTATTAAGTTGCATTTGATGCTTCAAAGTGCTGCTGTAGTTCCCCATTGCTGCCAGAAAGCTAAGCAAGAGAATGCTAAGAAGCACATTATAGCATTAAGTTAGTCCAATTTTCCAGCGGTCTGTAGTTTACCCCTTTTCCAGGGGCAAATGGAAAAGAGCCGGGACGCCGTGGCACTAAGCAGGGCTCCTCTGTACCGCCATGTGGTGGTCTCACTGAGCCTGGCTCAGGCAGAGAGATTAATGGCAGTCCAGCCGAAAAGCTGAGGCTCTGGGTCACGTCTCAGGCCCAGGATCAGGCTCACTTCAGGACTGGAAGAAATTACCGGAGAGAGTGAAGCGCATCACAGATCCCCCACCAGCATCAGTATTGAAAAGAAGGGAATCCTCCTCACATCCAGGGAAGATAAAGTAGAAGGAATGGAGCAATGTGACAGGTAAAACACAGCTCCTGGCAAGGCCACGGTATGTGCCGAGAACTACTTGCTTGTGCAT
Organism: Cranoglanis bouderius; assembly: GCA_023630585.1. NCBI lineage: Eukaryota > Metazoa > Chordata > Actinopteri > Siluriformes > Cranoglanididae > Cranoglanis > Cranoglanis bouderius. Next base: position 12,168,933 of record CM042543.1, read on the forward strand.
GCCTACACACACACACACACACCCTTGGACACACGTGTGCGCACACACACACACACACACACACACTTGGACACACACACACACACACACACACAAAAGGGAACGGGATATGAGAAGCCGCAGAAGGTGAGGCCCAACATTAACCCCAGCTCCAGGCCTGGATGAGTCCTGGGGCTCTCTGGCCTTCATTTGGCTCTCCTGGGTTTGATATGAGGGTATCATGTTTAGCTTGCCCTGGGGCTATGCTGCCATTGAAGCAATGCAACAATTTGGCTGGCTTCCAGTTTACCTGTGTGTGTGTGTGTGTGTGTGTGTGTGTGTGTGTGTGTGTGTGTGTGTGTGTGTGTGTGTGTGTGTGAGAGAGAGAGAGAGAGAGAGAGAGAGAGAAAGAGAGATGGAAAACCAGTTCTTACACTGATTACATTAATGCAAAAAGAAAAATATATATTTGAAAAAAATCCAAGTATACATCATGTCTTGCCTTGCAATATTGCTTTATAGGAACAGTTACTATGCATTCATACAAACAATTGCAATTGCAATTAATTTTTAATGAAAAGGATTTTTATTAAGATAAAAGATTCATATAAAATTAATGAAATGTACATAAAAATAAACAAATGAATTGACTGAATAAACTCTCTCCAAACTAGGACTTCATGTCACTGACTCGATTGACAAAGATACAGTCTGGGACTTGAAAATGATACACTAACTTGAGAAAGCAGCAGAGTAATTATAAAAGGATTAGTTTTATAATTACAATTAGATCACTAGCTACATATTTGCCAAAAACACAAACCAAAATTGATCAGTCAAACAATCTGAGGCTTCTCCATGCCTAATTTTTGGCAATCATTTCGTGATATGATCTGGCTCTGGTAATAAAAAAGAATGAATTCTACACAGTGAAAATTAGTTCTGGGACAGTACAGTGGTGCAGTAGGTAGCATTCCCACCACAGAGCTCCAGGGTCCCTGGTTCGACCCTGAACTTGGGTTACTGTTTTGCATGCTCTCCGTGTGTACATGTGGGTTTCTTCTGTGTTCTCCGGTTTCCTACCATTGTCCTAAAACGTGCAGGTATGTGGATTGCTAAATTGCCCATAGGGCTGAATGAGTGTGTGAAAGTGTCTGTGCATAGTGTCCTCAAACTCTTGCTCCATCCAGGTTGTATTCCTGCCTCACGCCCAGTGTTCCTGGGATAAGCTCCAGAGCCACCATGACCAGGATAAAGAGTTTGCTGGAAAAATAAAAAAATAAATGCATGGGGGAAAGTTCTTGCTCTTATACTTCATGTGATCATTGATTATACATGTGCTACTTGATAAATACACAGCTGTAATGGAGTAGCTGTCAGTGTGATTGGGGTATTATGAGGTTTATTTGAGGGTGCCCAAATCCAGTCCTCATGTCTACAGTCCAACACACTTTGGTGATTTAATCCATCCATTGATTGCCAGGTTCAGTAGGTGTGACAATGAGGGAAATCAGCAAACTGTGCTAGACTGATGTTTACCTCTTTATCCAGTCTAAGTGACTGGAATTAGTGAACTAATAGTGAACTAAGTGAACTAATTTACCTAATTTGCCTAGACATGCCATCATGTCATCATAGACGTGACATCATCACAACGTGCATTCAGCCAAAGCACTCTTCGATTCATGTGTGTCGAATATGAGTTCAGCAAAAGGTCTCATTTACCAACAAACACCACTGCGAAAGACCGTGCAAAACAATTTTGTGCAATTGCAATTTCACCAATTCATTAGTTTTCCACAAAAAAAGCACAAAAAACTCTGCTAGTTGCATCACAATTTTTGACAGAATCAAGCATTTTTGTCCACAACAACCACAAAAAAAAACTCAGCAAAATCCTGTATAGACTGATTCATGCATCACAACTAATCCTGAATTCCTGGTTCATCATTGAGCTCCATGTGGATGACCATATCTCAGGATGGAAGGGGGAAAAAATGCTTCGTTCCCCCCCATTTGCGCCTTCATTTCATGTTCTCAGTGGTGCCGTGTTTCGATGATAATACGTAGATGTTTAACAGCCGCATGTGTTATATTTATGGAGTATTTCATAAATGTGATTTGTGCTGTATGTCATGTGTAGCGTAAAGGGCTGGCCTGGTTGTGTGCAGTGCAAGAGTTGAGGCAGTAAAGCGAGGTTTGGCTGTGATAGTACTTTAGCCAGGCGAGCTCTCCCCTGAGTGCCCTATAGAGCAGCGCTGCACTGGCTCTCGGCTTGGGTTTCACGCCAGACCTTTCTGCATCCCGCAGTTTATGGACATGCTCAAGATAGACTGGCCAGTCAGTTTGAAATTGTCTGTAGGGAATACAGAGCTGTTTCCTACTGCACACTGTCCTTATCCTCTGTCTGCTTTGTCTGCGTGCTGCTTTGATTGCTAAATATGGACTTCCGGGCAGCTATATGTCAGTTTTAAAAATCAACAGGATTTCAGTCAAAACTGAAACAATGATGATCAAAGAAAGTACGTGTACCATTTTAAGCATAAGGTCACTTCCACAGAATGGGCAATATTTTAGTTTCATACTCCGGTTCACATGATGAGGTTGAGGGCAGGGAAAAATAAGCATTGCAGCATGTTTTTTTTTCTTTTCCAGACGTTCACCATTTCCTCTGCCCCCCTGAACCCACTTTGCCGCCACCCCCTAGTCCGTCACGTTATTTTTCTTTTTCAGCATCTAATGTTAATGACTTTCACACTGTAATGTTGATGGACATATACGGAAGTTTATCATACATCATTACAGATAAGCTGTGGACACACACACACACACACACACACAGATATGTATATCATGGAAAATGTTGTATAGACCTGCTTTCAGTCTGTTCCCTGTGGCATTTGTCCTTGATGTAATGCACCTTCCAATATATTTTCCCTCAATTTGGAGTATTTACCCTGGTGTAACATTTTCCTTAAACATCTCACAGCTTTGGCGTTTGGCAAAATACACCAGAGCCGTGAAATGTGAACATCGGGTTTTAGTCAGTCATGGAGAAAATATGGACGGCGTATAAAATTGTGATCATTTCTGAGATGTTTTATGTTATGGCACCATCACTCTTAAAAGTTGCTAACAAGGCACTCTGAGAGACGGCTGGTGCAGTGGAGAACCGGGGAGATGGAAGCACTTTAGTAAGATAAATCTATCACACTGCGCATGAGGTCATCAATTCCACATTTCCGTCTTTTTTGATGAGCGGAGGCGGGCCTACACAAACAGTCCCTCTCTCCCCATAGCGGGAGACTGAGAGGACTCTTCTCCTCTCTCCATCTTTTTAACCAGACGGAGCAGTTTGGGCCTGTGCTCTGCAAACCTGACACAGCTAAACAAGCATATTAAAGGCCCAGAGAGCAACAGAGGGCTTTTGTCCTCCACAGTGCAGAACGTTTGCTTTGGATTTCTATGAAGCCCATGCTGCATATTGCACAGGGAAAGTATTTTAAGTTGGTGGATTTCCAGCACTTTTATTTGTGGAGGAAATGAGCACATTTTGGCTACTGTCTATATATTGCTTTAAAAATTTTCACTTCTTGCTTGTCAAACAGTTATCACTTTCTTTTTATGCTTCTACTATGTATTAATTCTACTTATGTGCTTCCTGTTACATATATGATTTTTTTTTAAAACAAGTTCTTATTTGGCATGCTGGAGATAAAAGGTTATTTGATAGCCAACCAAGTCATATAAAGTATTTTATTGTGATCAAATATGATATAAAGCTTTTCCAACTGTTTGTGAGTGATCTCCTCCCATCAGCTGTCTTTTCAGCCTTGCCCTAATCCAATCCCCTGTGCCTCACATTCCACCAGCACTAAAAAAATACCACATTTGCACTGATACAAGATACAGAGGATCAGTGTGTCCCTGGGGCAGATAGTCTTGGAGGGAACATTTCCTTGGATCTGTGGATTTGTGCTGGAACATGCAGGACTAATCACAGCACCTGTGGCCTTCATGACATCGCTGCGTGTCACGTGACCAGACAAAGCTTTGAGCAGCCTGGCCAATCAACACCTCTTCCTGACCCCACATTAACCCACGCAAGAAGCGATCCATCTCCCAACCTTTACTCACTTAGGCTCATTACTCAAAAAGTTCACGCATGCGAGCAAACGGAAGACTCAAAATTGCGAGAAGGGTTATTAATGATTATGTAGTGAAATAAAAGAAGCAACAAATTGAGAAAACAGCAAGACTGATGATATGAGCCAATCTGCTGGCCGGACGCAGAGTGATCCCACATGCAGGCCTGCTTGTATATCTGGGAAATATTATTTTGAGGTGATGGCTCACGTCCTCCTCAAAGCAGGACCATACTGGGCCTCTGAAGAGCGTAATGTGGAACAGAAGGGCAAGGTTTCGCTCATTGTCCAGGACATTAACCCCAATCAGCTTTGGGAAGACATCCTGACATCAGAGCGGGTGGAGAAGGATGAGAGAATAGGAGATAGGACATGGATGGGATCAACATACCCAGGATTCTTCCCTTTCTACCAGATTTAGCCTGATTGGCTCATCTTTTATGATCTGTACTTTGATACTCCTGGCGTCAGAATTCGAAATGATTTAAGGATACTTATTTTCATCCTTTTTTTGCTCCTCTAAGCTGTTAGCTTTTGGCCCGTGTCCCTCCAATGACTACATCCTCCTAACATCTGCTTAGGTCTTTCTCCCATGGGAACTTTGGACACACAACTATAGAATGTGAATATACCTTCTTACATACATACAGTACATTCCGTCTATAGTAGGGATGTAAATGAATAGGAACTGAACACAAAAACAGATACGAATATGCGCACTATTCATGGTTTTTGTTTGTTAGTTTTTTGTTGTGAAGCTTGCTGACACAGGGCAGCTGGTCAAGACTAGCGGTCAGGTCTGCAACAGAAAAGACACACAAGCAGGAGGTTTTTAAATTCATGCAAGCACACTGTCGTGGGTGCGAGTGAGCGGTCAGAAATGAAACTCACAGTTCAAATAAGTGTAGAGTAAAAACTCTACACAGCAAATACACATTTCTATGTCATAAAATAGATGGTTTACATTACATCTCAATTTCTACTTTATTACTGTGAGTCAACTGCTGCTTCTCCTTAGTACATACTCTAGAGACAAATCCTTCTTGTGTACGTGGAACATGTCATTAATCAGAGCCCGAGGCTCCCATGTCTCCTTGTCCCACATGCCTGTCCAATCTCTGTGGGCCCGTCCCCCAGATGTCACCACTGATGACAGGTAAAGCAGCCCTGAAAGTCAAAGTGCCACTGTCACTTTTCTGATGAGCATGTCATGTATGCTTTTAGCAGTGTGCATATTCATCAGACCTCTCTCCACACTCAGCAGTGCCCATGGATTAGGCCAGTGGGCAATTTTATTCCTAATTACATCCCCCTCCGATGTCCTCCAACACCCCTGTGGCATCGGAAGAGGTTGAGGCGACGCCAAAGTGGATGCCAGGACTTGTCAAGGCTGGCACGGTGATTGCTCTTATAGCTCATCCAGCACAACTTTATTCTATCTCCTAAGGGAATCCGCTCCCTCCCACGCCACTCCGCGTTTCCTGAACCATCATACACTGTGCCATCATACACTATGTGACAGAATGGCCTTATAGAACACTGTGACTTTTTTTTATTTGGAGCTCTATCGCCGTTATGTGTCTGCTTCAAGCCTCTCACCTCATGGCATTGCCCATTGTTGATTTAGCAATGCAGAACTTCCTAAATATGACTAAGGCCTCAAAGAAACATCAACAGTGTCCCACTGTGATAGTGATCCATTTGACAGTTTGTGCTTTATGAGGCAGCAATCCATCTTTTTTCCACGTGCCCTCTCATTCGAGAGGCCACACTAGAGCAAGCATCAGTGCTGACACACCAATATCCGCTTTGCACCCCAGTGGGGTGAGAGGCCCTGGCCCAAATCTGTTCCTGCCCCTCTTCCTACTTACTCTGCCCTCACCAGGCCTGACTTCCAGTGGCCATGCACACACACTTCCTGCAAATACACAGAGAGAGTTGACTGAGAACATGTGCAGTAATTTTGAAAGTACTGCCATACAGTGCTGGTAAACATGTTTTGGTTTCATACTGCCCTTTGTACCACAGCGCTGTTGAACCTGATTGGTCAGAAGGTGTTGAAACAGCACGGCTCTGGCAGTAAATCACAATTTAATATCAATGTGTCCCCTACAGGGACTTGTATGGGGGATGCTCCACATAATCTAATACAAATAATAAACATTAAAAACATGCAGTTATTTAATAAAGAATAACATATAAGCACTGATATGGTGACGTTTTAATTCAAGACATTGAATTAACATTTATGGAAGGAGTCTCCAGTGTCAGTGCTTGGAATCAGTCAGTAAGTAAAGTTTGCACTTATGTAACATGACAAGCTTACAACAGGAACAAACTGGTTTTGCAGACATTCCACAACATTAAATGTAACTATAAATGGATAAAAATTATGAGGTGTCATTTTTTTTTTTATTAAAAAACATTTATTTTAAGAAGAATAAAACACTTGGAGACATGCTGTTTTAAGGAAATAGGAAAATAATCAGCTTTGGGGTGGTAACACATCTCCCAGTCATTGATTATTTTTCTATAGTGGCACACCCCGTCATGTTTTATTCCTTTTTTTTTTTTTTTTCTAGAATCTGGAGCACATCATCATGCTTTGTGCCAGCTACTTGGTATTGAATTTTATATTCCCAGGATATATGCAGGGTATAGGGATATGTCCATGTGTCAGTACTGAATAGTGAGCCACCTGATCTTCAGGTTCTGCTCTCCTTGCCCTACTGTAATCTATCCATCTATCTGTTTTCTGTTCATCACATAGCTTCACGGAGTATCATTTAGCATGAAAGATTTAAGCGTTCTCGCTTTCTCTTTCCTTCTCTCTCACTGCTGCCAAAACATTAACAGCATGGGAGCATATTTTTTATGAAAGCCACTGCACCCTGACCCACACCCTTCCTAAGTACTTTTACCCTACCTTGAACATTTTGTGAAACTCGAGTGACCCCTCATTCCGAGGTTAACTAATAACGGAGACGCTTATGAAAGATGCTTCCCCGAACTGTAATCTATTGAAAAATGTTTCCTCGTGTTTCCCATAGCCTGCTTTTCACACGTTAATGACACTCACGGTAGTTTGTAGGAGGACGGTGCAGATCTCGCTCTTTGTGGCGCACACTAATGTGGCCACCCCCAACTGAGAGTGAGGATCCACCTGCGCTGCTCCTAATGATCAGAAAGTAAAAACAGACAGTCTCATGATTCACTCTGGGTCTGAGGGCACATCCTCTGCAGCTGGATGTTGCAGTTACACATGGCTGTCTCTCAAGGACGTGGCGTGACAAGATAGATTCCCCCAACAAACGGTCGTTTTGTTTAAAGTAAAAGTTTCAGCCATGTGAAGCTGTGCTATTCTTCTCACTTACAATGGGATACATCAACAGTTTTATTGGGCTGTAAAATATGTATGGTGAAAAAAGTGTCTAGTATGCTCAACGTTTTACTGACCGAAGAACTCTAAGAGAAAAGAATAGAATTAGAATACAGTATAGGAAATTATATACAGGGTGTCCCAAAAGTCTCCATACAAAGGGGAAATTAACACTTTTTAGAAAAATATCATCCAAAACTTTTCATACTTTGTTTATATTATATTTTTTTTTCTGGTAGCTTTAAGAACGACTTTTTACAAAAGAAGAACATATTGAAATCATTCTCTTGGCTGGTTCAGAAATCTGTCGCAAGGTTGCGATGGACTTTAACAGGAAACATGGGAAGCACATCACACACCACACTGCTGCCAGATTTATTAATAAACTCTAGACTGGAAGCCTGGAAGTGTTGTGGACTAACTGAGAAGTGGACGAACATCAACTGACAAAGGCACAACCAACATGGTGCTGGCATACATAGTCCCCTATGTATAGAGACTTTTGGGACACCCTGTATAATAAAAGCAATTTAAAATGCAGCCTGCAAAGATACAAACTGAACACTGCAGCTGAAAACAACAGCTTTAAACAGTCATATTTTGTATTTTCTCAGATTGTACATTAAAGCAGAAAACTATTTGTAACAATTTAGTAAGAACAGCATGTTAGAAACCAGCGAGACTATAAAATATATAGGGAGGTGATTTACAGTATATAGATGAGTATTTATCATTTATGCTTTGACAATAAAGATGGCCAGCCTACTGAAAATGACACCATTAAACCATCTAATCATTTTAAAGTGTCTATGGAAGTGCTGTTGAATTCTCAGATCTGATTGGTCAGAAGGTGTTGTTCACAAAAAACGTTCACAGAAGGTGTTGAAGACAACAGCGCCGGCTGGAATTCAAATCACAGATTAATATTTGAGATATTAATGCACTCTTTCTAATATGTTATTGTGTCTATAGTAACAACTCATTCTAATAATAAACAGGTATCAAAAATGTGTTATTTAACACGCACACACACAAGAAAAACTTTATAACAGTCAGTAAGTTTTCCACCATGGGAAAGTCTACAAGATGGAGAATCTGGCGCTTTGTGGTTTTTCAGTAACATGACAAGCTGTTTTTTTGTTTTTGTTTGTTTTTGTTTTGTTTTATTAATGTCAATAGAGAGAGAAAAAGAGATAATCCTAGTTAAGGATTGACTTTTGTAGCTGCTATAATATAATAAAGTAATAACAGGAACTAACTTTTCCAGAAATTCCAGAACTTTAAATGTAACTATAAATGGATAAAATGTATGATGTCGTTCATTAATAAATAAAAAATTGTAGTTGGTGGCAAATTGCTGTGGCGAATGCTGTGGCAAATTGCTGATTTGTTTCAGGCAACATCACATCATTCCCAGCATGCTCCAGTGTGTTATATTATTCACATAATTAAGGAGCAATTGAACATTACCATTCTGTTTATAGACTTACAGTCGATGCATTTCTTTACAGAAAATTTCCTGGGACTGATAAGAAAAAAAACAACATTTTATTCTTTACCTTATATATTTAGTTCTCTGCCAGACTTAGACCATGCAAAATCGTCAAAAACAGACAACTTGAATGGAATGTTGCATGGATCTATTTCACAGTTAAGTATGAAGACTATGCTGCATAAACCATTCTTACTTATCTCAGCCTTTAGTTCAGCTCAACAGTACAGAATAGTGTGTCAGTGTGATTTCCTCCACTCAAGATATATATTTTTGTTGGCCTTTTTTTTCATGGACCTGGAGTGCTGAAAGGATTATTATTTTTCTGTAAAAGTATTTAATGCATAGCAAGTATTTATGACAATGTTCATGGCACAGAATCAAAACACACAGTTGTGCACATTCTCAGTAAATCAACCATTACAACACAAATGAGCGGCGGGAAAAGAAGAGGGACAATTTAACTGGTGGACAAGTTGATCCCAGAGGAAGTCTCTCATTCTTCATCGAGTGACATGCTGGAACATGAATCTCAAACTGTATTTCCACTGGACTTTGTTTAATTGTCTGCAGCACTGATGTCATCTAAACATGGACATGTAGCATGTAAAAACAGTTAGGCTTTGGATGACCAGGATGAACTCTGCTTTTGTCCAGCAGTATATTCAGAAAGCAATCTGGGGAAAACACAATATCTTCTTTGTCAGCACTTAAGGTCTATATCATTGTGCCTCAGGATATCCTTTTTCCTGAAAGGAAGCATTGCTCACATCTTTATTTTTCTCACACCTATTTGAATGGTAAAGATTTAATGAGCTCTAGTGATCCATTCATCACACTTTTGGATCATGTCACTCAAAGCGCAAGCCAATCATTTGTTTTTAATCAAAAAACGCATTACCAATCATGTGTGATGTTACAGTTATAGTGACCTTATAAAGCTTTTAGAGTCATCATTTATGTGGTCTTGTACAAAAAGATGTCCATTATGACTGACTATGGGGGATTTCCTCTTGTAGAACTGAAATGTGAGTGATCTGTCAGTTTGGGGCAGTGGCCCTGAGGACTGCGGCTCTGTATCATCTGACAGTAGAGAGCGAGCTTGCCCTCGGCCCCTTCCACTCCTGCTCCGCACAATCCGAACGGTCGTCTTCCCCTCTCCATCTGCCATTTGCCCAGCTATGCAAAATCAATAGCAGCTCCATTTGCCGTATCATTGCCATATCCCTAAACTCCGGATGGTAACGATGCTATGATAACCCGCGGGTGAGATGTGCAGGGCAGATTTTAGACTGATCAATATCACTGATGTGCATTATGCATATTTTTCGCTAAGTATCCACCCTGCTCGACCTGCTTATACTATACTATATGGCATATTTGCACTTTTATACCTCTACAATTTCCACCTGTCAGCAGATACTATTCTGTTGCATGTGATATGACATAAAACATAAATAATGATAGATTCCCTATCTGTCATCAGCACATCTAGAGATTTGAGATGGCATGGTAGTGTGTTCTAATTTGTGATGGCAGTGGCTGTGTTGGCAGTGCCTGGTGGCCTGCACTTGGTCAATGGCAGGTTGGATGATGTGAGAACCCATGACATCACTCCACTAATGGCTTCTCTCTAAATGAACATCCTCACCTTGGGGAGATTTTTTGCAAGGGTTCTCTCTGTTACAAGCCGCTCTGACAAACACCACTTAAGCCCAGCCTTGTGCTTCCTAAACACATATTTAATCCCTTCATTAAAGATATATGAAACTAGAAATCAATGGGGGCTCTGGGTTAGATCCTCACACTCTGTACAGAAGCTCTAATGGCTACACACTGTTGAACATCCAACGTAGTGTCTATCTACATTACAGCGCTGGCTAGAGAAGCTCAGGTAAAGCCACTGTTCAAGGACGGTGTTTAAAGTCCCCTTGAAATGACTTGACAATCGTTATTTGATTCTATATGTTGACTTATTTCCTTTTGAAACAGGAAGTTAGAGTGACTGTGCTTGACAGATTAACACAACCGCCAGTGCTGTTCAAGATTATTGACGGATTAACACTATGTTCCTGCCAAATCTTAAAAAGTTTTGACACTAGCTTAGCACACTAGCTAAATATGGAGAGTGGTGAAAAGTTTAACATGAGTCTTTCTACTGTGGAGTATTTCGCCATTGTCCATGCCTGTCAACTTTAACGAGGATGATATGATGTGGGTTTGATGGTGAAAGAGAGCCACATCACCAGAAGGTATCAGACATGTCTGAATGGTAGAAAAAATGATGTTATTTACTCTACAAATAGACGAGCTCTGATGGTGTATAAAGACGGAATCATGTTCACGATCAGTCTGAGGTAGTAAGAAAAGTAAGTGCCTGCCCGGTAAATCCAAGCTTGCACACATTCCCCACTCTTCAAAATGAAAAAAATTCCAACCATAATTTACGTGAACAAGAGATGATAGGAAAAGGGAATAGTATGTGGCAAGATGCACAACCAAAAACACGCTGACAAACCATGATTGCTGCTAATGAGCTGCTACTGTAGAACAAGACCCACCACGGGAGGTGGGACATACTATATATACACAGCGCCCTCCAATATTGGCACCCTTGGTAAATATGCAAAGTAGGCTGTGAAAAATTGTCTTTATTGTTTAACTTTTTGATATTTTGTTCATCAGGTTTATCAAATATATATTTGATATATATATATTAAATATAGGTGTGCAACAATTATTGGCACCCTTTTAGTCAATAGTTCTACCTCCCTAATAGTGCTACCTCTCTTTGCCAAGATAACAGCTCTGAGTCTGTGCTCTTGGAGAATACAGTGAGGGAAAAAAGTATTTGATCCCCTGTTGATTTTGTACGTTTGCCCACTGACAAAGAAATGATCAGTCTATAATTTTAATGGTAGGTGTATTTTAACAGTGAGAGACAGAATAACAACAAAAAAATCCAGAAAAACGCATTTCAAAAAATTTATAAATTGATTTGCATTTTAATGAGTGAAATAAGTATTTGATCCCCTATCAATCAGCAAGATTTCTGGCTCCCAGGTGTCTTTTATACAGGTAACGAGCTGAGATTAGGAGCACTCCCTTTAAGAGAATGCTCCTAATCTCAGCTCGTTACCTGTGTAAACGACCTGTGTCCACAGAAGCAATCAATCAATCAGATTCCAAACTCTCCACCATGGCCAAGACCAAAGAGCTGTCCAAGGATGTCATTGACAAGATTGTAGACCTACACAAGGCTGGAATGGGCTACAAGACCATCGCCAAGCAGCTTGGTGAGAAGGTGACAGCAGTTGGTGCGATTATTCGCAAATGGAAGAAACACAAAATAACTGTCAGTCTCCTTCGGTCTGGGGCTCCATGCAAGATCTCACCTCGTGGAGTTTCAGTGATCATGAGAACGGTGAGGAATCAGCCCAGAACTACATGGGAGGACCTTGTTAATGATCTCAAGGCAGCTGGGACCATAGTCACCAAGAAAACAATTGGTAACACACTACACCGTGAAGGACTGAAATCCTGCAGCGCCTGTAAGGTCCCCCTGCTCAAGAAAGCACATGTACAGGCCTGTCTGAAGTTTGCCTGAATGATTCAGAGGAGAACTGGGTGAAAGTGTTATGGTCAGATGAGACCAAAATCAAGCTCTTTGGCATCAACTCAACTCGCTGTGTTTGGAGGAGGAGGAATGCTGCCTATGACCCCAAGAACACCATCCCCACCGTCAAACATGGAGGTGGAAACATTATGCTTTGGGGGTGTTTTTCTGCTAAGGGGACAGGGCAACTGCACCGCATCAAAGGGACGATGGACGGGGCCATGTACCGTCAAATCTTGGGTGAGAACCTTCTTCCCTCAGCCATGGCATTAAAAACGGGTTGTGGATGGGTATTCCAGCATGACAATGATCCAAAACACACAGCCAAGGCAACAAAGGAGTGGCTCAAGAAGAAGCACATTTAGGTCCTGGAGTGGCCTAGCCAGTCTCCAGACCTTAATTCCATAGAAAATCTGTGGAGGGAGCTGAAGGTTCGAGTTGCCAAACATCAGCCTCTAGACCTTAATGACTTGGAGAGGATCTGCAAAGAGGAGCGGGACAAAATCCCTCCTGAGATGTGTGCAAACCTGGTGGCCAACTACAAGAAACATCTGACCTCTGTGATTGCCAACAAGGGTTTTGCCACCAAGTACTAAGTCGAAGGGGTCAAATACTTGTTTCACTCATTAAAATGCAAATCAATTTATAACTTTTTTGAAATACGTTTTTCTGGATTTTTTTTGTTGTTATTCTGTCTCTCACTGTTAAAATACACCTACCATTAAAATTATAGACTGATCATTTCTTTGTCAGTGGGCAAACATACAAAATCAGCAAGGGATCAAATACTTTTTTCCCTCACTGTACATGATAAGGGATCTGAGACCATTCCTCCATACAGAATCTCTCCAGATCCTTCAAATTTCGAGGCCCATGGTGTTGGACTCTCCTCTTCAGTTCACTCCACAGGTTTTCTATGGGTTTCAATTTCCATTTTAAGCTTTCTGGCAGAGGCAGTCAGGTTTTCATTTACTATCTGCTGATATTTGATAGAGTCCATGATGCCACGTATCCTAACAAAATGTCCAGGTCCTCTGGCAGAAAAACAGCCTCAAAACATTAAAGAGCCACCACCTTATTTAACCGTGGGCATGAGGTACTTTTCCATATGGCTACCTCTCTGTGTGCCACCTCTGGTGTTTATTGCCAAAAAGCTCTATTTTGGTTTCATCTGACCATAGAACCCGATCCCATTTGAAGTTCCAGTAGTGTCTGGCAAACTGAAGACGCTTGAGTTTGTTTTTGGAAGAGAGCACAGGCTTTTTTCTTGAAACCCTTCCAAACAACTTGTGTGATGTAGGTAACTTCGGATTGTAATTTTGGAGACTTTCTGACCCCAAGACGCAACTAACTTCTGCAATTCTCCAGCTGTGATCCTTGGAGATTTTTTGGCCACTCGAACCATCCTCTTCACAGTACGTTGAGACAATATAGACACACGTCAAATTCCAGGTTGATTCATAACATTTCCAGTTGACTGAGACTTCTTAATTATTGCCCTGATGGTGGAAACGGGCATTTTCAATGCTTGTGCTATTTTCTTATAGCCACTTCCCAATTGTGAAGCTCAACAACCTTTTGCCGCACATCACAGCTACAGGTGCATCTCAATAAATTAGAATGTAGTGGAAAAGTTCATTTATTTCAGTAATTCAACTCAAATTGTGAAACTCGTGTATTAAATCAATTCAGTGCACACAGACTGAAGTAGTTTAAGTCTTTGGTTCTTTTAATTGTGATGATTTTGGCTCACATTTAACAAAAACCCACCAATTCACTATCTCAACAAATTAGAATACTTCATAAGACCAATAAAAAAAACATTTTTAGTGAATTGTCGGCCTTCTGGAAAGTATGTTCATTTACTGTACATGTACTCAATACTTGATAGAGGCTCCTTTTGCTTTAATTACTGCCTCAATTCGGCGTGGCATGGAGGTGATCAGTTTGTGGCACTGCTGAGGTGGTATGGAAGCCCAGGTTTCTTTGGCAGTGGCCTTCAGCTCATCTGCATTTTTTGGTCTCTTGTTTCTCATTTTCCTCTTGACAATACCCCATAGATTCTCTATGGGGTTCAAGTCTGGTGAGTTTGCTGGCCAGTCAAGCACACCAACACCATGGTCATTTAACCAACTTTTGGTGCTTTTGGCAGTGTGGGCAGGTGCCAAATCCTGCTGGAAAATGAAATCAGCATCTTCAAAAAGCTGGTCAGCAGAAGGAAGCATGAAGTGCTCCAAAATTTCTTGGTAAACGGGTGCAGTGACTTTGGTTTTCAAAAAACACAATGGACCAACACCAGCAGATGACATGGCACCCCAAATCATCACAGACTGTGGAAACTTAACACTGGACTTCAAGCAACTTGGGCTATGAGCTTCTCCACCCTTCCTCCAGACTCTAGGACCTTGGTTTCCAAATGAAATACAAAACTTGCTCTCATCTGAAAAGAGGACTTTGGACCACTGGGCAACAATCCAGTTCTTCTTCTCCTTAGCCCAGGTAAGACGCCTCTGACGTTGTCTGTGGTTCAGGAGTGGCTTAACAAGAGGAATACGACAACTGTAGCCAAATTCCTTGACACGTCTGTGTGTGGTGGCTCTTGATGCCTTGACCCCAGCCTCAGTCCATTCCTTGTGAAGTTCACTCAAATCGCTTGACAATCGCCATAAGGCTGCGGTTCTCTCGGTTGGTTGTGCATCTTTTTCTTCCACACTTTTTCCTTCCACTCAACTTTCTGTTGACATGCTTGGATACAGCACTCTGTGAACAGCCAGCTTCTTTGGCAATGAATGTTTGTGGCTTACCCTCCTTGTGAAGGGTGTCAATGATTGTCTTCTGGACAACTGTCAGATCAGCAGTCTTCCCCATGATTGTGTAGCCTAGTGAACCAAACTGAGAGACCATTTTGAAGGCTCTGGAAACCTTTGCAGGTGTTTTGAGTTGATTAGCTGATTGGCATGTCACCATATTCTAATTTGTTGAGATAGTGAATTGGTGGGTTTTTGTTAAATGTGAGCCAAAATCATCACAATTAAAAGAACCAAAGACTTAAACTACTTCAGTCTGTATGCACTGAATTTATTTAATACACGAGTTTCACAATTTGAGTTGAATTAATGAAATAAATAAACTTTTCCAGGACATTCTAATTTATTGAGATGCACCTGTATATTCCTTGGTCTTACCCATTGTTATGAATGACTAAGGGAATTTGGCCTGTGTTACCTCGTATTTATACCCCTGTGAAACAGGAAGTCATGGTTGCACAATTTCCTGCACCTAGTCACCCAGGTGTACTAAAAATAATGTAAAACATCAATGGGAATATGCTTCAAATATATTTTTCTCATATGAATTCATAGGGGTGCCAATAATTGTTGCACACCTATATATAACAAATATAATTTTTCTGGATAATCCTTAGTTTTGTTTGCAATTGTTTGATATCCATGAGAGCAGAGTATTTTTGTTAATTTTTTTTAACAAAATTTCAAAAGTTTAAACAATAAAGACAATTTTTCACAGCCTTCTTTGCTCATATTTACCAAGGGTGCCAATATTTGTGGAGGGCACTGTATATATACATACTATATATGGTCTAGAGAGCTTTTAATTGGATGAACACATCAAAAAAAATTTATTGTTTTCCCGGAAGTGACGAACTACAAAAAAACAAAATGGGAATACTTTTATTTTTGTTTTTGTTTGTTTGTTTGTTTGTTTTTCCAGATGCACTATTGTATTAGTGTACCTAATACTAAGGCACAGGTACAAAAAGCTCTGAAACATCAGTTTTGATTTCAGGGGCACTTTAATCTAGGTGAAATTTACTGCTTTACCAGTGACTTTACCAGTGATAACTATTATGATAAAAAATTCCCATTAATGTTCCAATGATTGGAAGCACTGGACAAGGTTAATTCTAAAGATTTTGTATGCCACAGATATATATTACCTTTTAAATACTTCTGATTTCTAGCATCAAGAATGACTAACCATTCCTCACTCCGTGTCCATTTCAAGACCTTGGTACCTTTTAAATGCTTTATTTTGTTATTAAATTCTCTCTCTCTCTCTCTCTCTCTCTCTCTCTCTCTCTCTCTCTCTCTCTCTCTCTCTCTCTCTCTCTCGCTGTCACTCTCTCTCTCTTTGAATTCCATTTTTATCTCCCAAGATACAGCCTGTGAATCACTATTAAAGAGTCCATCAAGCTGTCAAGCAATGTGGGCTGCATGTGCAGCGTGGGCCCAGCTCCCTCCAAACATACAACACCGCGCCCGGAATAATGGAGGCGGCTGGGCTTTTTTTTTTTTTTTTATGTGGTTCAGGCTGACTTGGAGATTCATTCCCTGCTGCCACATACCAAATTTGATTCTTTACTCAGAATTGGACTGCTGAACATTACTGAGCAATCTGAGAAGAGGGTTTCAGATGGGGTACAAGGAGATGGGGTGCTTGGAATGAAAAGTGGAAAAGCTTTCCATTCTGTCATTCCCAGTCAATGATTACGTGGGAAGACTGAACCACAGCTTCTGAGAAAGCAAATGAGTGAGATGCTCTATGCTTAACTGAGCACTGACAATGCAGCACCACAGATCCCATAGATAGTGTGTTTTAATGACACTGGGTGAGGCGTTTTTTTTTTTCTTTTTTTTTCTTTTTGCTACATGGTAACTGAGGAAGTGTTAAAACAGAACTACAGCTTTTCAGTATTGTCGAGGTTAGAGTTATTGTAAGGTATTGTAGAAAGAATAATGCATGGTGTGATGTAGCAGCTAGGAGCTCTCTAGTACAGACAGAATATCAAGTGCTCTTTCAAACAGATGCAAACTGGCCAAATCAGTAAAGACATAGTTTACATAAAGCCACAGGTTACATAGAGTAGGTCTATAGTTACAGTAGTTTTGGGAAGTGTGTAGAATTGTGTAGTGACAGAAAGTACCAATAGCAATGTATGGATGTATGGAGTGTTAATAATAATAATAATAATAATAATAATAATAATAATAATAATAATAATAATAATTTGTTACATTTATATAGCGCTTTTCTAGATACTCAAAGCGCTTTTAATAGTATGGGAGGGAAATCTCCTCAAACACCACCAGTGTGTAGCATCCACCTGGATGATGCAACAGCAGCCATAGTGCAGAGTGTTATGCTCGTTATATCATTTATAATTTATTATTATTATTATTATTATTATTATTATTATTATTATTATTATTATTCCTGATCACCTTAATCATTTTAATACTAATTTATTGCAGTCTATCTCTGTTCCAGAGTCCTTTTCTATCTACTAATAATTACCAGTGATGGGCTTGATTACTCTCAGGTGTTTTTTTTTTTGCCCGCGGTCCACTGACAGTTCGGCAAAACTGTAAAAGATATTATCTCCTAGCAATGAAACCAGCAACTCAGCAGGTCTGTCAGGGAAGATGGACAAGCTAAAACAGATGAATCAAGCCAGGGCGCAGGTTTGCGTGCAGCTGCACTGCTTCCTGGGACGGCACATCTGGTCACTCTCACCTGGAAGTTCTGGAATAGGACTTCAGACAGTACAAGAGCTGTGTGCCCAAACACAGGGCTATATAATTCCAAAAAAACACCAAAAAAAAAAATAAGGTGCCACACTCCATCATATATGATTGGTCCAGGCTTCATTGACTGCTTGGATATTTGGAGAAATGCTTTGAGTCACAGATACTCCATGGCTCATGCTTTCAGACAAAGATCCTTTAAATGTTATGGAACCTTTGAAGTTATTTCTGATTAATTTCACAGATGATGCTCAGCAGCTCAGAGTTTGGGTTATCAAATTGCAATTCAGGAAAAAAAGAAAAAGAAAATTTGGCACAAATAAAACATTGATAAGTTAGTTGTTGGACTGAGACAAACTCAACACTGCATGGTATTAGAGAAAAAGCGATGCTGAGAGGCATGGCAGCTCTCGGGGTGAGAGGGCCTGGGCCAGAGGTCATGGCAGGGCTCTTTCTGCACTGCAGTTGCAGCCCTCTTGCTCTAGAGGCCCAGACTGATTACCGCACTGGGACTCAGCCACAGAGTGTTTTCATTAGGGAGAGGTCCAAGCTCATACAGGAAGGTTCTGGACCATTAATACATTTGAAACGGCAAATGAAAGGGGGCTGGCAGGCTTGCGAGGGGAGTCATGGGTTATTTTGAAATGGGAGAACCCTGTGGAACAGTCATGAGAGCCTCTGTGAATAAATACCAAGATCATCTTAACCCAGACTTTTTTTTTCCTCCTGTAAGCTCTGTAGCCAATTTTCCTGTAATTTACAATAAATTGTTTGTGAAATCCTTGTCCATTCTATTCTGAAGAATCAATGTACAAAAACATGGAGAAATATGTTTTAGTAAACTGAGAGAAAGAGTGTTATATGTGTGTATATGTCATAATAAAAATCCCAGAGTAAAATCTTTGTTTACAGAGAAATCTATGGGTTAACAATGTCATTTGAAAAAAACGGTCCAGCATGTACTCATAGTTGTGTCAATACACAGTTGTTGTTCATTATTATTGAGGCATGTCTGCTTATGTGTAGGTATTGAAACACTTACTGAAAATGCTACTAAAGGTGCTAAATAGAGGGTGAAGCCAGTACAAATAGGTTAATTTAGGTTACACCACAGCACTGACAAATTCTTGATCCTGATTGGCCACAAGATTAATTTTATGTAACAGCAGCTTGGACAGAAATGTTTTATATTAATTTGCT
Source organism: Cranoglanis bouderius (assembly GCA_023630585.1). Lineage (NCBI taxonomy): Eukaryota > Metazoa > Chordata > Actinopteri > Siluriformes > Cranoglanididae > Cranoglanis > Cranoglanis bouderius. The sequence continues at coordinate 12,188,287 of CM042543.1, forward strand.
CATTCTAATGCATTATGGTTACACAGGGACTTGTATGGAAGACTCTCCATACAATCCATACATCTCTTTTTTAATTGTTCATATGGTAATGTTTTCTGTGAGGACACATTTATTTATTTATTTGTTTTTGGAAGGAGTCTCCAGTGTCACTGTTTTGTTAAAGCCAGTCTGTACAGGATTTCGCAGAGTTTTTTTGTGATTGTTGTGGCCAGAAATGCTTTTGCGATTTTGCTGTAGGGTTTTACCAAAATATGCAATGCAACTTGCAGAGTTTTTGTGCTCTTTTTTGTGGAAACTACTTGAATTGGCGAAATTGCAGATGCACGATCTTTGATTTGCACGATCTTTGATTTGCACGGGATGTTTGTTGGTAAATGAGACCTTTTAGCTGTACTCATGTTTGACGCAAATGAACTGAAGACGGCTTTGACTTAATGCGTGTTGTGATGACATCACACATTCACGCAATTCTGCAGAAAATCTGCGGTTCCTCCTCCAAGTTTGCTTGGTTTTGCATTAATTTCTGTGGTCGCAAAATCACAAAATCCTGGAGGGATTGTAAAACTATTAAAGCTGTTACTACACATATACTATATATTTTCTGTTACAGGAAAGTCTTTCTGCTTTTCTGTTTTTTTTTGTATCATGACAAGTGGCATTTTTCTTTGTTGGTTTATTAACTTCAAGAAAGAGAGAAAAGTCAGGATGTTTATAGCTGCTATTACATAAATGATAACAGGGACATGGGAACTTGTTTCATGGATGTTAAACAACATTAAACATAACTATAAATTGCTAAAACATGCAATATTGTTGAAAATTTGCTGTGGTATAAGAGGAATAAAACATTGTTATTGGAAAATACTCAGTTTTTGGGTGGTTTTGCATAGGACTTGCATGACTCTGTCTTGCATCACACCACCCCATCATTGATTATTGTTTACATGATTAGATAAGATTATTCTATAACTATATAATTATAGATACTGTAGTCTTTGAGATCTGAACTCACAATCATTATCAAGAACAAATAGCACACCCAAAAACATGTTTAAAAGTTGTTTTCTTCACCTTCTTTGAACACAGTGCTATTTACATTCATATTCTTTGTAAATGTAAATTTATGAGATTACTGCAAATTACCCCTTATTATTTGGGCTCTTCCTATAAATCAGAGCTTACTGTACATGTTTCTTTTTTTTTAATTATGAAAGGACAAAGGACGTTCATTTGTGACTTCTCTTCCTGTGTTGTTTGGAGTGTGTAATATGTCACTCCTTGTGGCTTCACCAAAGGTATGTATTACCAGCACCCAGAACCACTGTACATCAGATAAAATTCTCAGGTCAGTTTCAGAACCTCTTAATATTTCACCTTGCACAGTTGTAAAATGACTTGTATTGATTTCTCATTTCTTATTTATGCTGTCTGGTGCCAGAGCAAAGTGCTAATCACATACCTTCATTTCAGTGTCATGGCTTTAATGGGATACTGTAGTGTTTATTATTTGATCTGTCCTAATACAGATGTTGAAGGAGCCATTTTAAATTCGTAACGGTCTCATAGTGTATAAATAATACATATTATCACTAGAATCTGTATCGTAGTAACATAAGGCCTGGATTTTTTAGTGTGTTTTCTTAGCTGTGCCTCACAGTCATTCCTTTGTCATTTCACCCCAGAGGAACATTGTGACAGATAATATGAATAAAGCCCTTCTCATCCTCACATCAAGCTTTTTTTCAGTCTATGAAAGGCAGAGGAAGGAGGGAAAAAATCAAATCAATTCAACTTTTGAACAGAACATAATTTGGTCAACAGTTAATAACTTTGGTGGCAGCAGCCTTGTGAAATCTCTTTTGTGAGGAGAAAAGGCGGAGGGCTTTTTTATGAGCAGCCATTTCTCTTGCACCAGGTTTTTGTTTACACTTTCATTATATCTCTACTACATTATCTGATGCCTCCATCCCGTTTTCAATCTCGCTCTCGCTCGGTTTTAATCTCGGCCCTTTCTTTGACTGCTCTCTGCACACGGAGGCAGGAGAGGAGAGAGGTTGTATTACTGCTCATGAATCAAAGCAAAATGAAATGCACTCTCCAGTCCTTTCCACGTGGTTTTAATTTATAGCAGGGACTGCAGATGCAAAAAAAAAAAAAAGCTTTTAATGTAATCTGACCACTTAATTCAGTACTTAATTTATGAGCCAAGTCTGATGTAAGGAATGTTTTAGAGATAGAATGGATTAGTGCCAATTTCGATCTTGATTGCTATGTTGATGATATAAATAATAGTTTAAATCATAAGTACGGCATTGTAGATGTTTATAAAATATATATAAATTATGTATAAAATATATAAAAAATATATATTTTTAAATCAGGATTCTTCTTTCCAATTAAATCTGTAATCCATATTTTTATCTGCACATTATTGTTGCAGTAATTTGGTGGTTAATTTCTCCTCCAAATACCTCAGATTGTCTTTCAGGCTGACTCGTTATTTCTAAAGCCTTTTGAGTGGTTCAGGCTTTATTGATGTCTCAGCTGTTAATATTATATCCCTTTGCCTCTCATCTGAGATCCAATCAATTTATGTGAGTTGGATTTAGCTTGTTTTGCCTTATCCATTATCATCAATCCTGCAGGGTCTTTGGTTAACACATTAAGAAGTCCACAGGCATTTGAAGGGAAATGGAATGGAGCATCATGTTTTAGTGCTGACAGCCACAAAAACCAATGAAAGATTATTCCACATCACTGCTCCGTTTGCCTTATAACACTGTAAAGGAGGCTTACTTGCTTAATGCACAGAGTTTCCATTTCCTTTCCATTTATGTGATCTCATCCAAGGAGTAAGGCTGGATTTAGATTGCATTTGTTATTTTATTTTTTTAATGGGGGGGAGGGGGGGGAAGTGGAATGATTTGTCACACGCTGCATTTAAAACCATATACAAGTGTTTAATTGAATGGTTTTATTTTATTTTATTTTATTTTAGTCACGTTTCTTCATGTAAGTGGTGTTCCAATAAGTAAATAGCTGCTGGTTCTCAGATATTAACATGCAGAAATCAGCCAATAAATGGAGTTTCTAACAAAATTCTAAAAATAAATAAATTAATAATAATAATAATTAACACATTCTTTTTTTGGCTTTTCATCACAGAGGTGCTTAACCTTCAGGAAATGATGCTGCTGTCAAACCAGCATGCAATGCATTTTTAAACAGCATTTAAAAGTCAACTGAATTTATTATTTTCTTGCTAGAATTGCTGTATATAATGGCATAAAATCCAAATAAATTAAAACTACAAATAAATTCTGAATTATTTTTCAAGCTAAACAAGAAGACACATACATATTTTGAATGATTGTTTTAACTAATGGTTCTTGATATTAAACTGATAGTAATGATAAACAGTTACTGTAAACCCTTTTTAGTAAACCAGATTGAATAACAGGGCTAAAAATAGATAATGGTGTTGCAAGTACAGTGGGGCTGGATTTAACCGAAATATATACAAAAAAAACAAAACAATAAAATATAGTGCATAAGATGAGGTTAAGAAGGAAATAATAAATTATATATATATATATATATATATATATATATATATATATATATATATATATATATATATATATATATATATATATATATAAACATATAAGAATAGAAATGTTTCTAGTAAAACAGATTGACAATGTTTCAACACAAGAGCCTAAAAGTAAGAAATATATACAAGAAAAGCGAACTACAAGAGGTAGCTAAACTACAGCGGTCATGCTGGTTCATAATATGAATAATAGAGTTTCGATATAAATATTTTCTTAGTAAGTATATAATAACTTTACATTAGCAACACTACAACGAGAAACAGCATGAACAGTGCACTAGAAATGTTATTATTTTTTGTATTTATATCATTGCCTTTATTTGAGTGTAAGAACTAGAATGATGTACCAATATGTTATGCATGAATATAAGGTAGTTACAGTATAGTAAATGTGTAAATAATGCTAATAACAAAATATAATTGAATGTGTTTAGCTATACACCTACAGTAACATTACGTTAAGGTTAAGGTTAGCGCTTGGGGCTTGTTTACTAGTAGCACTATTTTATCTATTAGAATTAAATATATACTGTATGTATTTTTACATGGCATGGCTTGCCATGAAATAGTACTTAATCCTCATCAGCAGATGTAGTGTGAACAAACCTTTGTCAATAAAATGCATTCATTAATTCCAATATACGAAATCGTATAACTGGAATACATTGGTGGAGAATTGTTTGGTCAGCAGGGTGGTGTTCTTAAAACATTTATTTTGCTTATTTAAAAAGTTTAATATTTTGTGTCAGACTGTAATTCTTGTAAGTTTTCATCTAAAGTTTAAAATGTTTGATTTTTGTTATTAAGAAAATAGAAGAAAAGAAAAATTAGTAGCGAGGCATAAACTGAATTCCGTTGGTAGAAACAGGCAACTATCAGCTAAGGTTTAATTAACTAGAACTATCGTTGCGCTACTTCTTAAAAACTAATTGAGAACAAATTGTTCAGTTTATTCATACATTGCACTTAGTAAGTTGGCTTCTATGTATTGAGCACTGACGATATTATGTAGGTGAAATGTGAACTGTCTTATTCTGTCTGCTTTACTTGCACCAAACACATCGTGAGAAGATTGTTTTGACAATAGGCTTGTCAATAGTATCCATGCAATAAGGTTTCTTTAGTCTTACTTTTCCCCTTTATTCTCACTTTTTGACTCCATCCATCCATCCATCCATACATTTTTCATGCTGCTTGTCCTACACAGGGTCAGGGAGAGCCTGGAGTCTATCCCAGGGGCACAAGGTGGTGGACACCCTGGACACGGGTGGCAGCCCATCACAGGGCACAATCGCACACACACTCACACCCATTCACACACGACAGACAATTTGGAAATGTCAGTCAGCCTACGACGCATGTCTTTGGACTGGGGGAGGAAACCTGGAGTACCTGGAGGAAATCCCCGAAGCACAGGGAGAACATGCAAACTCTGCGCATACAAGGCGGAGGTGGGATTCGAACCCCCAACCCTGGAGGTGTGAGGCAAACGTGCTAACCATGTGGTTTTGGGCTTTTATTTTTGCCCAGTTTTAATGTTGTGTTTCAAGTAATGCTTCTGAAACTTACTGTAGCCATTTCTACAGTGTATTAGTATTAATAGTAAATGAAGCAAACATTATGGTTAAGCAGGACCCAGACTTAAGCATGTCATTTTGGATTTGGATTTAAATTGTAATTAATAATATAATTGAAAAAGCAAAAAAAAAAAAAAAAGCCCTACTCTGTCACTGTATTGTTTGTGTACTTAAATTCAGCAGGGTTACTATGTCCTTTTGCTTGTATCTGCTCTGAACAATAGTGAACAATGGGTCCTCTTTGTAAAGAAACTCCAACTCCAATAGTCTCTCTGGATGTTGAGTATTTACATAAAACAAAACAAAACAAAAAAAGGCAGATTCACTGTTATAGTTTTGTAAAGTGACTCTCAGGGTTGTGATGTGCAGAGCTGTAACACTTTGAGAGAGGATGAAGGAGATCAGGCTACATGTCTCAGTGCTGAGATGTGGCAGTATTTGTTTGTTTTGAAGCCTTGCAAAGCCTTGCACATGTTCACAAAGTGCTTTTGTCCTCCCCATGTCAAATCCTGATTCTGATTTGATATCACCAGAAACTTGTACAAGAGTCGTTACTGTCAGTTAGCCAACAGCCAAAAGCCAACCTTTATTTATTTATTTATTTATTTATTTATTTATTTAAATATACAAGCCTTAAGTGGACTATGATAATAGGAACATGGGAAAAAAATACTGGAAGCCACATATTGTTGACCTGTGAAGAGCCTTTTCTCTCATTAAAACAACTGAACCCATGATGAATTTGGGCAATGCGTCATTCAGAGACATCTGTATATTTCGAAGCAAAAAGAAACAGAGAACAGGATAATATCGGAATGTTCCTTTGCTGTCTGTTTATGACTTGGGCGTTAATGCATCCACTGAGTAATCTGATGATGATGCAGGATGTGAGGTGCAGGACAGGGACAGTGTTGCATGCTTCTCGCAGAGGCACATCAGAGAGCAGAGGGGAACGACTTCTCTTTTTAGCCCTAATGACCCTGTGGTTTCCTCTGTTGTATGTTCTGATATTCCTCTGGCCTAATGATGCTCCTTTTTTTCTGTTATCTCTCCCAACCAAGGCCTCTAGCTATTCTGTAAGCCTGGCGCTGCAGTTGAGCATGGGCAAGACAAAGCCGTTTCTTAAGAGGGGAAAAGGTTCAAAATGAGAGCAGCCCCATAATTTATTGAAAGAGCACTTGCCTGGGGCACTGTGTAAATTAGCCCGGTCACTGTACATATGCAAAGGCTATATACACCCTGCTGCATTAAGCATTGTACATACCCGACGCTGTGACGATGAACAAAGACACTTCAGTAAGACAGATCTGTAGAGCTTCACAACGCTCACATGCAGGAGCACAACCCTGGCTTTGGGTTTGATGTTATTGTTGAAGCTAAAATAGTTCAGCTTAAACATTTGTCCTGATAATACTATTAGTATACTATTATATTATTTGCGAGTATACTATTTGCCACTAAGTGCAAAATACACGGCAATGTTCTTGTAAATTCATTGAATTTTTACTCGTGGTGTTATTTACTAAGCCTGAAATTAGCTGGAACAGAGATTGTGTGTGCAAATGAATACTCCTGAAGTTAAAAACAATGTGACACTCCTTGCTAAGTAAGGAATAAAGCAAGACAGGACATGCTGTTATAGGAAAATAATCGACAGAGTGGTGTAATGTGGCCTGAAGCAAAGTGGAGTTACTGTTGTCACACCAAAGTGGCACTACTGTCAGAACTGCTGTTATAGAAAAGTAATCAACACCTTTTGGCTATTCAACTTGGTGTTAGTCTTAATAATAGTTAAATTATGCCTCAGTAAACAAAATTATTACTTATTGCTTATTACTATGGTTAAGTCTGTTAATCTGTTTTGCATTTTTATTTTTTTTTAAACATCTTATAACCTGGGCAGTGGTGGTTCAATGGTTAAGGTTCTGGGTTACTGATCAGAAGGTTGAGGGTTCCAGCACCAGCCAGCTGCCACTGTTAGGCCCTTGAGCAAAGCTCTTAACCCTCTCTGCTCCATGGGTGCTGTGTCATGACTGACACTGTGCTCTGACCCCAACTTCCTAACAAGCTGGTTTATGAAAAGAAATTCACTGTGCTATAATGTATATGTGACAGATAAATGCTTCTTCTTCACCTTTAATCAAAGTTATTTAATCATCCAGGAGTGTCTTTTAGATCCAAACTCACCATGACAATCAAGAACAAATAGCACATGCAAAAACGTCATATACTGTACATCGTATACATATTGTTTCCTCCTTGTACTTTACAAATAATTTATGTATTTTTTATTTGCAAATCGCCCACAACACATTAACTTATGTAGTAAATCTATTTTCTAGATGCATTCATTATACAGAAATCTATCATCAGCTAAGCAGTAGGTCTTGCTTAAACGGATTGTCAGAATTATTTGCCCTTATATCTGAGTTCAAAAGTCATTAAAACTTTTAGCCCGATTACTTCACCTGCATTATGTCAAGCAAAGAAGCTGTCTTGCCCTTCACTCTTTTCTTTCTCCCCATAGAGGGTCCTGGATGGTTGTGCTCCTTTCCCCTGCACGGGATGAAACTTCAGGTTGGAGTGGCCCACAATAGGTGATTATTGATCTGTTTTAGCATGCTGCTGGAAGGAGGCCTGCAGCACGCTGCCTCGGCTGTGCTGTTAGTTGCACCTGCTGTGATTGAGGAGATAAGGGAGGATCGCTTACAACAGGCAGGCCTGACAGTATCTCAGGGTCAGACCTGCACCAACGTCAGTCAATCACAGGGAGGACAGCACGATGCTGGTTCTCAAATTATTAGAGAGAGAGAGAGAGAAAAAGAGAGAAATGAACCTGTCTTCCTGGAGCTCAGTGACTTATGGGAGCGTGTATTGAAACTTGCTTATATGTATTATTTACAGAAAACATCCGATCAGCCTTTGCTTAAAGTTAGTCTTGTTTCATTCCTCCGCATTATTCAATAGACTGCAGAAGATATTTAGTTAGGAAAGGAAATGACTTCTTTTCATACATCACAGCGAGAAATTCTGCTGATGAACAGCTACACAGACTCGTTAGAGACAGTTTAGCCTTTTCTGTTTGCAGCAAAAGCTTGAAAATTTCCCTTTGAAGTACTCAGAGACAGTCTTTGTTTTATTAAGCGACAGAAAGTCCACACATGGATGGTGCTATGAAAGCACGTTGTGGAGATGCAGTGATGTGCCCTTCACTCCATGAAGAAGAGCTCTGATCTATAATTGGACAACAACACTGATCTCCAGGGTTCAAACAGTGAACACAATATATACCGTAGTTGCACTGTATTTGGTCATAGAATAAATAATATGCTTGCACTTCACAGTACTTTTTGCCTGTTAAATGATAACAATGCAGAGCTATTGTGCATATTAGAATAGAAAACACAGTAAACAACACAGTGTGATTTAAAGCAACACTTAAGTGTTTTCATGATTTACAGTACTGTGCAAAAGTTTTAAGCACATACAAAGAAATGCTGTAGAGCAAAGATGCTCTCAAAATAATGAAATTAAATGTTTCTACATTTTAAAAAAACAAACAAACAAAAAAAAACACGTAAAGAGCAGTAAACAGTAGTAAATGAAACAAAGTCAATATTTGGTGTGACAAAAAAATAAAAATAAAAATAAAAATAGGAGTCGCCGGTACAATTTGTGCAGTTTTATAAGGAAATGAGCTGGTAAGTTTTATTGAGCATCTTGCAGAACCAGCCACAGTTCTTCTGGAGACTTTGACTTTCGCACTCGCTTCTTATTTTTGCAGCAAAACCCAGCAGCCTTCATTGTGTTTTTTTTTTTTAGACGTCATAAAATAAAAAATCTTTAACAAAGTTTGTACTTAAAAAAATAGCGTGCCTAAAACTTTTGCACAGTACCGTATATAAATAGACAGACAGAAAGACAGATAGATAGATAGATAGATAGATTATGTAAACACGGGGGAAGGCAGGATGCACACGCAGGGGAAAAGTTAGTTTATTAGGAACACAGGATACAAAAGTAACGGAACACAAAAAAAAAGGAAACAAACAGTAATCCACAAAAGGTAAAGCAATAATCCACAAGGTAGTAATTCCAAAATAGCGAGGCAGTAATTCCAAAGGGCACAGAACATGAGAACAAAACAAAAACCTAAGGAAACGCACAAGACTAGGCTATGGTCTAGGAATAGGAATTATGAGATAAGAGCTATGGTCTAAGGGCGGGAGGAAGCGAGAAGGTAGCAGGCGTAACGCACATGCCGGAACTTACTCTAATACGCCGCGTTGGGTGAACAAAAGAAACGGTTTAAATACACCGAATAAAACAGACACAAACGAGACACACCTGAAACTCATAATTAAACAATAAAAGGAAAACCAATGAATAAGCAGGGGCGGAGACATGACAAACTAGGAACCAATAAACATACAGACGCGGAGACATGACGCTAACCAAAACAAAGGCACATGGCAAAGTAAACACAACATGAGTTCATTAATGCGTAGTCCAGCGGGTTTTTGTGAATGGAGTTCACAAGCGTGGAATGTGGAAGTGTTCACGCAGCGAACGACTCTGGGAGTCGGCGTGCGAGGGATTCTCTAACATAGATAGATAGATAACTGGATATTATTATTTATTAGCTTTTTATAATTTCACATAACTATGATTTATTCACATTTTTATTCTTTTAAAAATGAAAATCGAATATAATTAATAAATAAATACTAAATGTATACGATAAATGATATATTGTTTTAATTATTAGTGTTAATTCATGTTAACTTTATTATTGACATGTTTGTCATTTTTGAAAGGTCATTACTTAACCTAATTTTATTTGTATCATACGTGGAATTCAGACACTGAACAAGTGATGTATGAAACCTATAGTGGGGAAAAACAAAGAAAGAAAAGGAAAAAATAGATTGTAGAGTAGGCATATAAGGAAACGTTGCACTGATTAATTATATTATGACAGTGATTCAGTAGTACTTATGAACGTATTGAAGACCTGATTGTTTTATTAATGCTAATACATTATTACAAGTGTGTAATGCTTCTGAAGTAGCAGGCCATGTTGGGCAGATCCATGCTCGACCTGCAATTTTACCGTGTTTTCTGGAGTCAGTTCTGGAGGCAAAACTGGAAGAACCTACAGACCTTGAAACACAGATCAGAGGAGCTGTGAGGGGTGATGACAGCTGTCATATCTCTGTGATACTCCAAAAGGAAATAGGCAGGCAGAAAGAGGGGAAGCAGCTAATCCTATCCCTTAGTGCTGAAACGATGAGTATTTGGACATGCTGAAACACTCTGCTCAGCATAAAAGCGACGGGTAAAGAAATAAATCAGGCTGGTGAGAATGACCACTTGTGAGGATAAGATGCTACAGGGAAGAATAGCTCTTTTATTTAGATGCTAATGCACTGCTGTGCCTTTGATGCCCACTATCTGCACATCTCCTTCCAGTGGAGATCAGTCAGACATCACAACACACACACACACACACACACACACCCTTTGAGAGCAAAGCTTGCCAGACAGGCTGACCTAAAGGTATTAAAGATGCACTGACATGCAGGTAGGTACAAAGTGTTAGTATAAGCTTCATTTATGTGGTTCAGGGGGAAAAAAACAGGATCTTCATTTTTTAAATAAGCATAATAATTTAATTTTAATAAGTACACATTACCCTAGCCACTTCAAATCCTCAAGTCAGGACTAGCATCAGTATGAGCTATGTATCTAATATAAGAACCTAGTATACTTAGGAATGCAGTGAACAGGTCACAGCTTTTGAATCTTGAATGTTAAAGAGTATAGAGACTAAAAAAATCCGACTGAAAAGACGGACATGAGAAGGATGGAGGTGCAAGGAACAAAGTGCTCTCTGGTTTCATTGTAATGGCACTGTCCGATTTTTCTCCCCTTGCACTAAGCGTGGCAGGGCCCATTAAGGGCCCTCTACAGAATGTGTAAACCCCTGCTATTAAAACCACAATTTGCACTGTCAGCTCCTATGAGCCGAATCTGCAACAGCCCCCCAAAGCTCTCAGCTTGCTGCCTTTTTTTCCTCCTTTTGTAGCAACTTTGAGGCCACAATAACCATCATCAGTTAAAGCCGGCAGATCCATTACACGTCTTCTGCTCCTGCAGCCCTGCATTAAGCTAATATTATCTATTCCCCGAGTGCCACGGCCCTTTGCACAGACCATCAATTATTAATATCTCGGCTCACAGCTAATGTTTGCTCTGAATTATTTAAGTGCATCTTCGTTTATCAATAAACATAAATGTTAAACAAAGAATCATGATGAAGAGTGTGAATAATGCTGTAAAAGTTTATGAGAGGGCTCAGAATGTGCTTTTTGACTGACTTATTGATGCAATATGCAGTCATGTGCTTCTGAAAAAAAAGCAATAAAGACCCATGCTCCTTTGTGGGTAAAATAGATGGAAATATAAATGGGTGTATGTGTTTAAATGTAAAGACATATGTAAAATAAATATGTAATGCACGTATGTAAAATAAATAAATTGAATGGTTGTGTTCTGCCAGACAGTAATAATAATAATAATAATAATAATAATAATAATAATAATAATAATAATAATTTTATTGCTCAAATTCCTTTAAACATGCCATTCTCTGGGGTCTCATTACCACTGAATACACCCATAGTGAGAAGGAAATGAAAGCCGCACTCCAAGATGTCCAACCTGTTGAGAGAAGTAATGAACAGGGGCCTCTGCTGCCTCCATACTGAAAGAGAGGCTTATCCCATGCGAGCCTTTGACAAATGGGCAAAAACATGCAAAAGTCATGGCTGTCCCTATGCAAACACACATCGAGCCATTATTGATGACCTGTGCATGCAAAAATAATACAAGCCCTGCAGGTCTGTATGAATCTCAGCTGGTGTCGTCTGATGCCTGTCTCTACACACCAGCGCCACGCTCTTTCCATAGAGGTATGAGGGGAATTCCCTCTCCAGCCTGGGCTACCTGACAGACAAGAGGAAATAATAATGCTGGTGAATGCTGGTAGGAATCGTGATGGTTGACCAAGAGACTGAGTAACTCTGAGAGAGCTTTGAGATGTGTTTTTCAACAAATTGCAATGACATCTACAATGAAAGAAAGATAGCCATAAATAGGAAACTAGGAAGCATGTGTTGCCTTCAAATTACCATCTTGTTGGTAATTTTGGTCTTGTTTTTCTCAGATGTGTGAAAATAGCATGGGCAGATATGGGACTATACCTCCACCCCACACTGTTCATCCATCTTCTTTCTGCTGTTTGGGAAACAATCTAGAAGTTCTCATCAGCACGCCCAAGCCTGCCACCCCTTGACAAAGCGCTGAATGAATGATTTCAGGTTTCAAGTGAAGAGTCTTCACAGCTAATTAAGTTGCTGATGGGTGTTCTTACGAGCAGGGGAAGTGTCTGCCAGATCACAGGCAAACAAGTGGAGTTGCATCAGTCCTGCTAGTTGGGACAGCGCCACCGTGGGTGTGACACTAGACAGAATGTAGTTCCCATCTAGGGCCTGTGTTATGCCATCCTCCCGCTTTTCTCTCTCTTCACCTTTCCAGATGACAAAAAGTGCAACAGGAAACCTGGAAATCTCTTGCACGCAAGTGTATCAGCATCGTATCCTGAGCCTGACAATCCATAGCGAGGATTCCTTCCAAATAAGGGCTTTCTGCTGGAACTGATCAGGCCCCCGTGGACAGAATTCACAATCCAGCTGGAATGCTATGACAGGATGGAGTTAGCATTGCACAATCACTAGTTGGTGAACAATCAGTGCATTCTGCTGAAGTCCGCTTGTCCTTGCTGCCTTCGTCCTGCCAAGAAAAACGATTCCCTAGTCGAGATTATTTTTACAGGCTCACTGCTAACATACTTATGGAGATGAGTCTTTTATATACCTAAACACTTCTGGCTAAATTAAGCTGCGAAATTCTCAGGAAGCCAGCTTTTAAGCACCATTTAAATATGAGCTAATCATGTCTGCTGTAAATTTCCCTGACGCCTGGCTATCCTGCTGGGAGGTCAGAGACTGTGGGGTTTGATGTGGCCAATTCACTCCCGAGCCAGAACTATTACAACACGCTCACAAAGTATGCCATTAACAGTCATCAATGGCCGCTCAGGCCCCTCACTCTCTGGCAGTAACTCGATCTCTGCCAAAGCTGGGACTTTCACTCATTGTGCTGCGGGTTAGTCTTTATTTTATCTAGCTTACCTAGCCAGGTGTGTGGACTTCTGTGGTTTAAGTGCTAATACCTGGCCTATGATGGCCTGTCCCAGACAGAGGGCTTTACAATGTACTTAGGTCAAACGTACATTCTAGCAAGACAATGATTACATCAATAAGTTTTATCCAGTTAATTTGGAAAATAATTGCTCATTCTAAATGTTACACTTTCCCCTTTTTGGGTTTTTGTATGCCCTTTATATCTTTGCATCAGCTGATTTAATGTCTAAGCCACTTTCCTGTAATGTCCATCGCTAATTTACTCGAGGCTTGAGGCTATGCGGCTAAATAACATTCCACAGAGAGGAAAGCCATTTAAGGAAGCCAAATAAGAAAACACAAGTCATAATTGACTCTTGACATTTTTAATCATTAGTGTCAGAATGCAGAAATTGTCTGGTCCCTGGGCAATGTAACCTGCAGTTGTCGAGGACGCCTCCTCTTAATTGGTTGTCCTCTTTCTAGCATGAAGTATTCCATGCATATGTAAAGTTGTATTAAGATATATAGGGGTGGATTTTATAAATGAGCTCCCCTCCAGCATTTTCATAACCGATGTTTCAATCTCTCAAACATGTTTTCTTTTCTAATTTGTGGCCCTTGTACATTATCAGCTTTGTTCCGCCTGGGCTAGAGTCATCAGCAGAGAATTTTAAGTAAGCTCTCCATTGCCAGTTATAGGCAAAGAAAGTGCACAAAGGCTGATATGTGTTGTACTGCTCATCACAAGACTCCATCCACAAAATATTCTCTAAATAATTCATATTTCCAGCCATTTGGGATGTAATAATATGAATACATTATTTGAAATGAACAGTTAATGCGTTCTAAAACAATACAAATACATATACAAATAGGAGGTGTCTAATTAAAAAAAAAAAAAAAATTGTCTTTTTTTGTTTAGATGCTTGCCAGAAAGGTTCACAGGGCATCTGGTTGAGACTAAAGGTCTCCAACGGGACTGTTGTGCAAGCAGGAGGTTACTCATGGGACAAACATTCACCACATTCATTCAGTCCCTTCGGGATTTAGCGATTTTGCGATCACAATTTATCAAAATTACTGCAGATTTGGGCCAGGATGTGCCATGTGACGTCACCACAACGTGCATTCAGCGAAAGCCCACTTCGGTTCACGTACGTCGAACATGAGTACAGCTAAAAGGTTGCATTTACCAACAAACATTATATTCAAGAATTATTGCACCAATTCAAGTAGTTTTCCACAAAAAAAAAAAAAACCACAAAGAATTTGCATCACAAAATTTGAAAAAACCCGCAGCAAAATCAAGCATTTGGCCACAACAATCACAAAAAAAAAACTCTGCGAAATCCTGTACGGACTGTTCATTAACATGGCAGTCCTTTGTAACTGCCTGATCAGAATCTCAGTGGTTTAAAATAGGCTACTAGTTGGTTTATTTTTAAGGGAAATGAAACCAAATAAATTCATTAGAAAATATGACTTTAAAAAAAAAAAAAAAACTTGTGTCATACATTTTTATACTTATGAAGACGAGCAATTCAGAAATGTAAAAACAAAGCCAGAGCCATTTTTAATGAATCATCAGGCCATGTCCACATTGGATTTAAATCCAGATACAGATTTGGAGAACTAAACAGATACAGATTGTCATTGCGTTACACCCCTACTAACCATGATCAAGTATTCGATCAGAAACTGTACTTATGATCTGTTTCACTACATCGTTCAGTGACAGGTTGCAAATTTATGCATCCACTAACAATACTTCAGAAGCAAACTAACTATATAATTTAAAGAAATTATATTTTTGCTTTGCTTTTTGACGGCAAAAACAAGAATTTCCTATTTGTTTCAACAAATTCCAAGCATTGTATTTCCCCAATGTAACTGAAACAGCTGCAAATCTAGACCAATGGATGACCATGTACAGTAGAGCGCTGTGATATGTGGTGCTGCATCCAGCTAGCATCTCCCCAGGCTCTCTGTAACACATAGAAGACATGCGAGAACAATAATGGCCAACGCTGTACGATGAAAGATAAATCTATCTCATTAATCCTTTATTCTTCCAGGCTGGGAGGCACATCTAACGAAACAAGCTCTGTTGTCATCCTCTGGAATATTTCACACAGATGGTCAGAGAGGAGGGGCTGCAGTGGGATGTCAATGTGTGCATCATTAGACGATGCAGAAACTAGCAGAGAAAGACAGACTCTAGGATGATGATGCTTTCATTACCAAATGATCAATGTTGGCTTTGCATCGATGTGAGAACAAAAAGCATTATTTCTATTTACTTTGATAAGCCCCGCCATCTTATTTTGAAGTAATCAGGCTCACTGTGTTTATGAAATACAGTGATGACGTGCAGGGTTTTGTTTTAAAGAAGGCAAACATGAAAGTGTCAGCAGCCATGGGTAACTGTACTGCTTCCAATTTGTTTCTCAGCAGGGGTCTATATAGTGTGTACAGAATTACAAAATAACGATAAATAGATGGTTGGAGGTTACATGGTGAGAGAAAGGCCGAGAAGTGCAACTGTGTTCTGGCGAACAAAAGCCACCGATTCTGTGCAGCTGAAAAGCAAGTGGAGTCCATAAAGTACTTGATGTGCATATAAACATTTTATCAGCCTGGGAGGCCCTGTAGAGAGGTTAAGCAGAGTGTGAGCAGAGCTCTGTAATGACCAGTCCCTCTTCACTGAATGTGTTGAGGAATAAAGAGCACATTGATTAGTGCGTTTGGACCAAAGTCGAAAAATTTTGTCAGCACTTTTCGTCCTGTTCCGTGGACTAAATGTATTGCAATTATGTGATCACAAGAAATGTCTATTCCCAGGCAGGTTTCGGAAACGTGTGAGTTATAAGGCAATAAAGTGGCACACCCAGTCAACTCGCTTATTAGTGGTAAAGTGAGCTCTGGTGTTTAAAGGCCATCTATGATCTAGGGTCACTGACACGCTCTTAATCAGATCTATGCGCATTCTGCTTTTTAGGCTGTTAACTATACAGTGTAAAAAAAAAAAAAAAGTCTTACAGTATTGTAAATGGAGTGTGTAGACTGCTAATGGTGCCGTCTTGGGAGGATGGGAGTATTGCTAACTAGAAAACAGTAAGTAAAATTAAAAGATCCTCTGTCAATCATATTTCTATTCATCCATAACCTGGAATCCATTGTGTTTTGCATATAATTCATTTTTCATGCTGAAAATGTGAAAAGGACATTAATGTTTAACCTGATGTCCTTTCCACTTATGTACCATTCACGAAAATGCAGCTGAGAAATTAACATCCTCTAGCATGTTATGTCTGAACGTTCTCCTCTCCCGCTTTATTGTTTGGGAACGTGCCCTACGTTACCCTGTGGGGTAAATGCAACAAGACAGCACGGCAAACCAAACTGATTAAAAATTCAATTACCGTGTCTCTGAATTCATTTGAGACGTAAGGTGGATATCTGATACACTTTCAACCTCAGAGATTTTTCCTTTAGATAAGAACCCTGGATTACAGGGCCTGCATGAGTGCTAAGTCTTGGCTTGAACCTGATGAAACACAGGCTTTAGAAATTAAAGTACACACTGCAAATCCATGATTGTCTTAGTGATAAATTCTGAAGTAGATTTCTGGCAATCTAACGTGAGTACAACTACACACAGAGCCACACACACTCACACTTACACACACACACACACACACACACACTCACACAAAGGCCTGCTCTATGCTTTTTCTACTTTTAATCTTGCTGAATTTTCTGAGCAGACCTCTCACATCTTAAAGTAATTTGCAGACAAGAGATCATATAGTGCACGCTTCCTTTTTAGCATGCACAACGATCAGTCCGCATATAAAAGGACGTCATATAAAAGTGCCCTTTGTCTGAAGTCTGATAGTCGGGCCTCAGCTTAAAATCATCCTCCTGCTTGCTTTAAATTGGAATGGGAGGTTCGGAGGAGAAAAGAAAACAACGTAGAAAGAGTGAGTGTGGAATGCCTCTGTTGACAGGTAAAGCGCTATTACTAATTTATCTCTCTCTTCTTAGTGCTGGCTAAGCGCGGAGAAGAGCGCGGCTGGGAGAGCACACTGGATGTCAGTGCTGTCAAGCCTTCATTTCACCTGTCAGCGCGGTGACTGACGTACAAGCACTTGTTTGCCCTTCCTGTGGTCTTCTCTTGCGTGTCCTGACAGGCGCAGGCCTCCGGAGCGGCGCACTTCGCCTCCTGCTACAGTAGGTCTCTATTCTGTAAGCACGCACACACACACACACACCTCAAGAGACGTCATTTACCCCTATGAAACAAATCTAGCAGAGAGACAAACGAAGAGGAAAGCTGCAATATTTGCCTGTCATATGCTGTTGAAGTCTGTAACACGTTTAGTCATGGGGGTTCAGAGAAGATTCTAATCAGTGAGATCATGTGGTTTAAATGTAGCAAATCTATCTACACTGTAATTGTTGACCTAAGCTGTTTAATTGAATTTCATGGTAAACTAATGACGCTCTAGTTTAAAACTGTAAGTATAGCTAATTTTCAGAAGGTATCATTCTCTTCATTCCAAATCCAACGATTACAGATTAAACCAGATAAAGATCCATCAGAAAACTGTACACTAAATTGCACCCAAGCTGATGTTCTCCAACTCAAAGCATCAACCTAGCAATCTGGAGCAGTCTACCATCTGGAGGCGTCTTACAGTAAAAGCTGAGACGAGCGGCTGATTTTACTTCCCGTAAGTGCTATAAGACGGGATTTCCTACGTTGACCACATCCAGTTCAGCCTATATTGATCTTGGCCCGTTTTGTTTTTTTTTCTTCAGCCGTACAGTGTGTACTCTGTATGTTTCTTTCCTTTACTTTTTTTTCTTTTAATTTAATTTCTTTTTGGTTTCTACTCACTATCAAACACTAATGTAGTTGAATGTAATTATGGAGACAGTGTTCTGTAATCAGTTTGCAACGGCGGCTTGGCTTTGGGGTTGCATTGCGTTTTGGGGGTAGGGGAGGAGTGCGGTAGAGCGTGCCGCTTCTCCCTGGATATTTCATCACAATAAAGCCTTTGTTTTGGCAGAGGTCTCTCTCCTCCGGCTCTGCTGTCAGCCTTTGATCACGGCGAGACTCTCTGTTCTCCGCTCAGACGGACGACAGCAGCTCTCCCGCCCCGCCGTGGAATCCTTCCTGCCCCGGCCAGGTGACAGCAGGTGAGAAAATAGCCGTGTTATCAGACGAGAGACTGGATGAGACCTGTCTACAATGGGCCCACATATTCCCCTGCACGGGCTAGTGATACTCACCTGATAAGTGAAGTAGGGGTCAGCTGAGTCGCTGAAAAGCAGTGCACCTCAAAGACATGTCAGAATGAGTGACCTCTTCTGTTCGGTGTTGTTTCTGCCACAGGATCACTGCTTAATTTAGACAGATGTGCAGAATATGCGAAAATTTAAGTGCAACCATGTTTGTTTCCGGATGTATGGTGAGAAAGAGCCGCATTGTCCTCACTCTGGTTTACCTATCCTCCAGCTTGCACTACCTCTAATTTAATTCCACCATAATTGTGTTTGAAAATCTTTATTTTTCAATGTCATCTCTGTTTGAGTAAACACCACACCTCCAATTACAGAGGGCTCGCTTCCGGCCCTCGTATTTGAAGTCTTCTTTGATATTGAGCATGCTCAGTCCAGCCCGATTCTGCAACAGGAAGTGTCTTGCTCTCAGACCAGTGCGGCTGGCCAGCCTTAAACGCCTCCAAAGCCTTCTGTCGATAATATTGATGTAATGCGTGGGCATTTTTGAGTGATCCTGCTGTTGGAGGGACTAATGACAGAGCGTGGAAGGGGTGATTGAATCTCGGGCCGCTCGTAGCCAGACGGCACGCAGCCAGCACAGCTAGTCATTGATAAAGTGTCAGAGACTTCAGCCGTTTGATTAGCCCTTCCACTAATGCCATGCTAAGCAGAAACATTACTCTGCCCCCGCTAGCGATGGGGATGGGAGGGGTGCGGCGCAGAGAGAAAAATATACTCTACAGGGAAATTAACCAATGTGGATGAAATGGTGTACCAAGGAAATTCTTGGATAAATTAACAACGCAATTACATTACATGACACGCCGCAAGATGGATGAGGAAAACTTGGCCGGTATTATGTTCTGTTTTCCAAATTGCAATTTATTTGAGGGCTTTAATGGATGCCGTATTAAAACATCTTGGGCCCCGGTCAGGTTTCATTGTGTGTCACCGAGCCATGATTGATGACCTCCTCTTCCCCGCCTTCTCCCCGTCCTTCCCCCCTGCACGCCTCCCCTCTCTGCATTCTCTGCAGATTTGCAGGGAATTTTAAACATTAGCTACATTTATATGGATGCAGGAATAAGCAATTGATTTTCTTATCACTTAATTTCCCTACACTCGCTGCAGCGAGCTGATAAATTTCAGAGCACTCAATTCGTTCGCTCGCTCTGTCCTATACTTTCTATCAATAGAGCCATTTGTCTTGGATCACATCTGGAGACCCATCTTTCCTTCTCTCTTTTCTCTCTCTCTCTCTCTCTCTCTCTCTCTCTCTCTCTCTCTCTCTCTCTCTCTTTCTCTCTCTCTCCCTCTGATCGTGACTGTGCTTTCACTTTTCATAATCTTTTGTTCTCATCGCAGTGATAGCCGAAGCTGTCAGAATTTTTTTTTTCCAATGATGCCCTCTGAAACTAAGTATTTTTTATCTCTAACAAATCATTAGTGCATCAGGAACATCTGGAAGTCATCGTCTGTGAGCTTAAAACGTTATGGCAATATCAGAGCTATTGGATTGTACCATTCATAATTACTCACAGGACAGTCGAAACCACACACGCCCTGCTTTGAACTTTGGGAAAGGCATGATGTGAAAAGAGAGCGTCTGCAAGGCAAAAAAAATCAACTCCATTCCTGCTTAGCACTACACTCACTACTTCCTCTGGGATGCTTTCTGCAAGATGGCACCTCTCAGTGGGAAAGGTTAATAACATACACAATTAAT
This sequence comes from Cranoglanis bouderius, assembly GCA_023630585.1. Lineage (NCBI taxonomy): Eukaryota > Metazoa > Chordata > Actinopteri > Siluriformes > Cranoglanididae > Cranoglanis > Cranoglanis bouderius. The sequence goes on from CM042543.1 coordinate 12,208,744, forward strand.
CCTCACCGCATTACATCAACATCAAACCTATGAGCCATTCACAGGTGTGTGTGTGTGTGTGAGAGAGAGAGAGAGAGAGAGAGAGAGAGAGAGAGAGAGAGTGAGTGAGTGAGTGAGTAAGTGTGCTTGTATACAAGAAGATGTGTCTAAATGGATGAATAATGGATGAGGCCTCTGTGATGGGACATGTTTCACTAAGTGGAAATAGTTTTAATGAGTCATAGTGGATTACACTTCCAATAATGGAGCTTTAAGGACGAACAGGAAGAGAGATGTTCAGACACGTCGAAAAACAAACTGAACTTGGGGACGTTTTCCCTCCACATAAGAGAAGAATTGTTTTTACTCGATAACTCAATGCTGTGGATTTCATTTAGGGATCATTTTAAAATCAGCTGAATTTTCATGTGACCTGAATAAACACAAGGCATGGAGATATGATTATATGGCTGACTGCACTTCCTTTGACATGTAGCACTAGAGCTCAAACAATGTCTCTATAATTATATGACAAAATATTTATTTACAGTCCTTAGACAGCAAACTTGTGCTACTCAAAAATACAATCCCATGAAATTTGTAACTTTACTTTGGACATTAGTTTGGAATGCAAATGAGCTTGGGCATGTAATTTTATTGAAACGTGCTGTTTATTTACAGTCGTCTAATAAAGCTGGCCTGTTCTCATACTTCATTTGGGGAAGTTTCGGCACAGCTTGCCAGTTTCCCAAGTCTGGAAGTTTAGGAATGAGAGGGAAAACGCAGTTGCTATTGGAAGCCGAATGGCTTTTAGTGGCTTTGTCTAAACAAAGTTTTGGATTTGTAAATAGCGGAGCTTATCTGGCCATCACAGCCTCCAGATGTTTCATGAAGCAGACCACCTGCTATGGGAATGCCTTCAGTCTCTCACTCATCCTCTCTCTCTCTTTCTCTTAAGAAGGAGAGTTCTCCTCTCGCAAATACAATCCTGGCCTCTGAGGGAGGATATACACCTTTATCTTTCATCCTTTTCACACACGCACACCTGCCCTCTGGATAAAACAGCTGGACGGTAAGCTAGCTTTACTGCAGGTCCAGCTTACCGTTGCAAAAAATAAAATAAAAAAACTGATGGGCGAAAAGAAAAATCTGTTTTTGAAGAAGAATATACAAGGGCAAGTGACGGAGTGTTAGTGTGAAGAGAACATAAAAAAGGTGTGTTAATATACTGGAGCCAGCGGCAGACCAAACCACAAGCATACCACGAATGAAAGTGCTTACAACACAAAGCCCTTGAAAACTACCACAGTGCTGAGCACAGCATACAAAGCTTTCCCTTTTGTAAAACATATCCTCCATGGAGTTCACGCTCCCAAACTATGGTTGATATTAACCTCATAATGGACTTGCTCTACTGTAAGTGACAGAACACATAGAAGCAAAAACCTCTGATGTCTTTTTTTTTTTCTTCTTATTTTGAATTCAGTGTATGACATGCTAGGATGTTTAGGTAATTACTCGGGGTTTGGTGGGAAATGAAATTGAACATGTCAACATTTCTCCAGTGCGGCTGAGCCAGCTCTTGGCCCTTCACATCAGCGGATCTTCTCTGATTGTTTAAAACGGGCTGTTATGATCTGCCATTAGCCAGTGGGCTGTTTTGACATTACTCTTTGATCAATAGAGCCCTCGTTTTGTGGTCGAACTGACACCCGTCGGCCATCACCGCTTAAGAGGTCATATGAAGACTCTCTATGAATCAAATCACAGAATGTGCTATTTGCCCTCATCTTTCCTGACACGTGTTGGACAACACTGACCACAGCAATGGCAGCTTCTCTTTGATGAACCCATCCTGGAGTGTATATTTACACAGGCCTGTCCGTCATTTGTGGCGCACATTGCCTTTGATGGTGTAGTAGAGTCACACTAGTGGATTATATCATCCTGGGAGGCTGTTGTCAATGTTTTGGATGCTGGTGAGGACTTGTTGAACCGAAGTGTAGTCAGTGTGGTTTGGGATGATTGTTTGGTGTGGGGATTATGGACAGCAAGCAAACATACGTCTGTGTGACTAACTTGAATTTGTAATTATTCGTAATCTACATTTGTGTTACAGGTTAAATAATATATCAGAGAATCACTGCATTGATGAATCGCTTTCTCTGATCAATACTAAGTGATCTGTTTTTTTCTTTAGACTATGCTGGTTTTGTTATTATACCACACTGAAATCTGACTAGTCGGGAGGTGTCGATTCATTTTCTGTAACAGTGCCTCTGACAGTAGGTTTATATTAATACACTCATTCTAATACTTTAGCGTTTCTATAGTAACAGCTCATTCACAGGGACTTGCATGGATGATGCTCCACATAATGTAAGCCTAATAATAAATACATTATGAATTAAATAGCTGTTATTGAGCAAAGAAAAACATATATTTAAAAAAAATAATCATAGATATGTGACAGTTCTTGTAAGAAGATGTTTATTTAACATTTATGGAAGGAGGCTCCAGTCTCAGTACCTTGTTTCAGGGTATGTCAGAGTATGTCATGGGTATGCCATGGGAACATGACAAGCTGCAGTGTTGTTTGTTTGTTTGTTTGTTTATTGACAAGAGAGGGAATAAAGAGAGGGTTAAGAAAGTGACGTAAACAACTGTTTATAGCTGCTATAACATAAATAATACCAGGCAAGAACTTGTCTCGCAGACATTTCACAACATTAAATGTAACTATACGCGGTTAAATAAGTATGATTTGTTGTTTGTTTAGAAATCAAAAATTGCAATTGTTGGCAAATCGCTGTGGTATAAGAGGAATAAAACACTTCAGCATGTACTGTTATTGGAAAAGAATCAACTTCAGGGTGGTAACAGTAACTCTACTCGGTGCCCCATCACCACTCTGTCATTGATTATTTTCCTATAACAGCATGACCCATTATATTTTATTCCTTACTTGGCATGCAGTGTATGCATATTTAAACAAACTTTTTTTTAAATTAGCTGGTCCTTAAATCTAAATCAGTGTATTGTATGTGTTTGAATAGGTATGCGTGTGGGTAAAATAGGTACAATCTGTGATGCTGCAGGAAGTTTAACTAGCACTCGCTGCCTATAATCTCCACCCCCACTCCCCATCCCAGAGCCTTAATTAAACCTGAAAGGTTACAAAAGGTAGTAGCAAATAACAAGGCCACATATTACATTTAAGTCGCCTGCTCTCCTTACACTCACTTAATAATTCATGTTATCAGAGTCTACAAGGAAGTGGGGACTCTGTCTCTCTCTGCCACAGACAGGATCATCTGTCCCCCTGATTCAATTTACTTAAGGACGTGCACACCATTGCCTTCCTGCCAGGCCAGCGAAATAAATATGATTATTCTTAATGGGGTGTAAGGTTACTCATCCTCATATTCCCCAGCCGCCTTCTTATGTGACCGTCATGACATACAAGAGCACCGAAGCCCAAGTGTCTCTCCGAGGCTAAATCCAGCCCTCATGATACCAGTAATCATTAGACCTTTTAGATATGGATAAATCATTTGCTTTGTGTGTGTGTGTGTGTGTGTTTATTTCTGCCTTTATATTTGACTGATTTCCAATGAGTTGTTTTTTTTCCCTTTCCAACAGATGTAGAGGTCTCATGTGTTGTTTGCCCAGCCCTGTTTAAAGATTATTATCTTCTTATATATTCTGTAAGCAATACAGTCTTTCTCTTTCCACAGCGAATGAGTTCATCTCTTATCCGTTCCAAATACTTTCTCTTTGATTCTGTGTGTAACTCGGAAATGGGAAAATGGTGGTATTTTAAGTGAGAACATCAATTTACTGCATAAGCATTTCAATCATATTTAATTCCTTACTTTTAGCAAGATATATCCCAGCATGCACACATCTGGATGTTGGGGAAAAAATCAGAAACCACATCTAGGCAGTAGATGTTGTGCAATATAATAAACAACAGCTGAGTATTTTATTGAAGTTAAATAAAGCAAACTTAAAAAAAAAAAAATTATTATTATTTCACATTTCTGTGTAACAAGAAGCGTGTTTCATAGGAAGACATGCCGTTGGACCAGAACTGAAATAATACCATTTTCATTTAGACATTTTTGTGTCGTAGACAAGTACATTCTTCAACAATAAGTCCTTACATGATAAATGTTAAGTGCAATTTTTAGAGATGTGTGTTTTCATGTGGATGGGAGAGGGTCTGGGCTGGAACTGCAAGACTGCATCTCCCCCTCCAGGACAACTCGCATATGGCTGAGCTATGTGAGTAGTGGAGAGGACTGTATATGTGTGTGTGTGTGTGTGTGTGTGTGTGTGTGTTTGTGTTTGCAACTATGTGTGTGTGTGTAAGTTCCTCTCCCCAGTCTGGGCTGATAACAAGTGAGCGCTCTGCTCTCGCCGTGATGGATGGGAGTTCTCCGTCAGACTGGCAGGAGAGGGTAGCGGCCCATATGGAACTGGCATATGGACCTCATGTATATGATAGGACTAGTGAGGGGGAGTGACAGAGATATACATTAAAAACATTTCCTGCTCTTAAAAATGCAAGGTTCATCAGTTTGGCACGGGAGTATCACTGAACGATTCCTCCACACCACACCAGGCATCCAGACAGGAGCAGATGCCTTCTGCTGTGACACCGCGAGCTGTTTTTCTGTCTCCTCTAACATCCCAACACTTTCCTGCCTTCCTCTAATTGGTTAGAACAAGCTGTAAATGGCAATCTTTGCCTTGAATGCACATGTATATTTCACTTGCGTAATCATCAAATGCACAGAATTAGAAGCCCTTATCATGAAACAGCACAAATATAAAATTATGATATTCACACATTATGGATGCATAATTAGTGGGTTGTTTTGTTTTGTTTTTTAAGGTTCATAATTCTTAAAACTTGTTGACTTGCACAGGACAGAGAATCTCATTCTACTCTCATTTAAACAGACAGTAATATATGGCTGTATGAATTAGCACTATATTTATAGATGTGGAATACGTAGTCAGTGTCTTTTTGCCCCATCTCCTGGCCTGCAGGCTGTCTGCTAAGCCCCAGGGGGCTTGGTTCGATTGTTTAAAGCCCCCTTTTTTAATTGGCGCTTTGTCTGTGCACTCCTAAATGAGTTGGGACACCCACGGAGGGGGACCCGCAGAGAGCCAGGGCCACATGACAGCGCCCACCGTGGGGCCTGTCCCACAAAGCCTCAAACCGCCAGGCGTGTGACAGCGGCCCGCTACACCCGTCTGCCCAATTAAAACTCAGCTGTCAGAGAGGAATATTATAGCGCTCTCTCTCTCTCTCTCTCTCTCTCTCTCTCTCTGTTTAGCTGCATAAGTGTGTGGGTGTATACATGTGCACCGTGAACACTCTCAGCCCATTATTTGAGATTACGAATGTGTGCTTTTGAATGTGCAAATATTGTTTTCGCAAGTGTGCATGTGGAGATGTGCTCGTGCTATTTGTAGTTTGTTGTGTGACGTCCCCCTCTACACACACACACATACACGCTCTTGTGGATGTTTTGCATCAGCGGCCTGTGAGTGTCGATGTGTGCAGCAGGCGTTTGGCAGCCGTATGAGTCCAGGGTGCCAGGAAGACAGGCTGGGTAAAGTTACGTGCGAAGTGATTTGTAATTCTGAGTAATCACTTAGGACAAGGCCTCACACCATTTTATCTGTTCATGACTGTAGGCCAAAGTCAATACTCATAGGATAATCATGAGCGCAGGCTAACTGAGCCCTTTCATTAAAGCTCAGAGGAACAAATCTGATACGGGCCTGATTCCCTTTGAAAGGAAATGCGTTCTCTGGACGTAAGAACAGAGAGCACGGTGGCCAGCAGCACTACCGCATGCCTACTGCATCCTCTTCGGCTTGTTTTCAAACAACCAGGAATGATTAATTAAATAGACGGTGCAGACAACACAATGCACAGGTACACATGGGTGATAATTTTATAGATATGTGAGTTTGATGGCAGTACCAGTTCAGGTTCTATGTTAATAACCAGCTCTTTGAAGTTCAATACAACTTATTATTTGTTTGTGAAAATCGATGCTTTGTGACAGTGTCTATTGTTAAAAGTGCTATACAAATGCAACAGAACTGAATTAATATATACCACTATTATAGCTCAAAAACCAAACTACCGCAAATGTTTTTAATTAATGTGAATGCTTTTATGGGTTTTTTGAATGCCAACTTCAATGAGGTCAAAACTTTATAAAGGGAATGTAATTACTATGACTACGACGTGCATGTTGACAGTACAGTAATTATGTAATGGAAATCATGCTTTTTGTCATTACATCTACAACACTGACTGAACTGTCATGCAGAATATTTTGTCATTTTCTTCTTGGTCCTTTTTACATAATCTATCAGTCTTTTGAATAATATATAATACAAATAATTTGAATTTGCAGATATAGACATTATATTATTGTTTGTGCGTTCTTTACCAGCTTTCAGCTAAGCAGAATAAATGTCAAGATATTGTGTATTGCAAAAACATTTCCACATACTATTCCTGATCTCAGTAATGTTCATTCTTCTTTCTTAAAACATACTTCTTTTAGGTTTCTGAACAATCACATTTCCTACTCCAAGATGTGTATTTCTGAAAATCTCAGACCTTTGAACGAGGCTTTTGCACTATCAAATTTCTCACCACAAGAATTTCGGCAACAAACAAAATACCTGCCTTGACTGAAACGCCTGTGGCACGACACGCAAAGACATGCTCTCACGTCTTCCTAGAGCTAAAATAGGATTATTACTCTGATAATCCAGGTGGTGTTGTGTTTTATTAGCAGCATTAATCCCCCATTACTTTGTGAGCATTATTTTCTCAGTTCTTATTGCCAGGGAATTTCTCTGGCAATTTGTGGCGACAAGTTCACATCTATTAACTTATCATCTTATTAACGTGCAGTGCCTCACGGTAAACCACAAATTCACGTACCATGACGATGTGGCTGTTGCACAGAAGGATTATACATGCACAAACACATGTGTGAACACACACACACACACACACACACACACACACACACACACACACACACACACACACACAGGTGAGTTGAAGCCCTGCAGACATGGCCAGGTCTGCTGTCTAACATCCACAAATAGTTCCCAGCTTATTGCTAATCCCTGCCACGGGCAACACACAGTTATTGAAAATGTCTCACTTCTCCAGAAATGCTCTGACAACATGCATAAGCTCATATTAGTGTTACAAAAAAAAAAAGACTAGAAAATAATCATCCATCAGAGCTCAGGATACAGTTCTTCAGTGTTTGGTTCTTATATTGAATCTTCAATATTCCAGTAGCGTGCAGCACTGTTGACGGGTTTAAGGAGAAAATAATACAGAATGTGTAATCAGTAGAGACCTCTCTGACTGCCAAGTTATTAAAGTAATTCTGGATAATGGAACGAGCTCATAATCTGTCTGATAATTTGCAGTTATTTTTTTTTATTTTTGTACCGTTTATACACACACTCTCTCTCTCTCTCTCTCTCTCTCTCTCTCTCTCTCTCTCTCTCTCTCTCTCTCTATCTCTCTCTCTGTATATATATATATATATATATATATATAGTTGAGATCATAGGTTTACACATGCCTTGCTGAATCTTCTAAATGCTAATAATTTCATATTAATTAATTTAGATAATTAAAAATCATAAAAATCACATTTTGTTTTTAATTAGTACTGCCCTGAATAAGTTATTTCACATAACATAAATAAAAAACACAAATTCAGACACAATAATAACATAAGAAAACAAACAAACAAACAAACAAATAAATAAAAATAACAATTTACACCAATCATGCTGGCCAAAAGTTTACACACCCCCCCCCCCCCCCCCCGGCTCTTAATGTATCGCGTTGCCTTCTTGAGCATCAGTGAATGTTTGCACCTTTTGTAATAGTTGTGTACGAGTCCCTCAGTTGTTCTAAGTGTGAAAAGATGGATCTCAACATCATATAGCCGCTGCTGGAAAGGGGTCAAATGTGCAGAAAATGCTGAAAAAGCAAAGAATGTGCAGGACCTGGACGATTTTTCTGAAGAACAGTGAGTAACTCATGAACAACACACAGTATTAAGAATCCAGGGTATGTAAATTATTGAACTGGTTCATTTGTGTAAATTCATTCATTTATTATTGTGTCTTGTGGACTATATGTAAACATCTGTTATGTGAAATAGTTTATTGAGGGCAGTACTAAATAAAATACAAATGCAAGTTTTATATATATATATATATATATATATATATATATATATTAGAGAAACAGTTTTGTCTCTTAAAGCTCTTGTGGTGATGACGACAGACACAGAAACAACTTTGTTTCATCTTGACTTGAAAGCAGGAAAGAGGCTCAGTAATGCTGGTCCTAATAGCTTGCTGAAGAGTGCAGTAATCATAGAGCGTTTGTCCAGCTGAAGGAAATGTATTTAGCGAGGGGAAGAGTCGAGTGCTTTAAGGTGCGCTTAGTGAAGAGTAAACTAGTAAACCCTTGAGCTGAACTTGTAGAACCTTCACACATGCACATTGGAAGTCACATTGTCACATATTTACCACAATATTTTTTTTATTTCCGTGTGTGTTTGTGTGTGTTTGTGTGTGTTGTCTGTCACATTCCCTCTGACTAGCACAGACACTGCTCTCATCTTCAGAGAGAGAACTGGCCTGCATCTGGAAGCAAGTCTATGAAAAGTGGCTTCTTCCTGATAGCTGGAAACATTTTCAACTGAGTGGAAATCTTCTTCTGGGACCTGGCCAATCTCCAGGAACACTTGGCTTTTGCAGCTGTCTTACAGCATTTAAAGAGCGGCATATGGTACCCAAGTACCATTGTTTCACTGCTAAATACCTCTCGTTTTCATCAACGGCATGCTGCCTTTTCATGTTGGTTTCCATTAAAAAAAAAAAAAAAAAAAGAAAAGAAAAGTAAAACTGATGGGAGTGAGGAAAGATTTGTCAGGATTTTTTTTCTGCACGTCTAATGTTGGCAGTGATGACATTTTGATTCTCAGTCTGAGAGTTTGGGAAACAGCACCATCTGTGTGCTTTTGCCTAATTAGTGTAATGGCCACAAATATTAAAGCAACTGTTTCACATGACAAGCTGCTTTGCACATATGTGTCAAGGCTCTTCTCCTCTCCATAGATGCACACTTCAGATCTTACCTTCATCTCGTAAAGGGATGCACTTGTGACTCCGAACTCATATTTGTTGTGCGTTCCTATTAATATTTCTTTGCAACTGTTATTTTCCATGTCATAACTGTTTTCACACCAACGGAATAGCTTGTGATAAAATGACATTTAAAATGTGCAAACCTCTGTGTTCTTCCCTAATATGTGTTGAGGCTAATAGTGACTCATTGAGAGTGCAGAGGAAAATTATTCAAAGCAAACTCAATAAGGAAGCCGATGAGTTAAACGCGTTTTGTCAATAGAATGAAATATTGAAATGGAATGCAATGGAAGGAAAATAGTGTTGTTGTTTTTTTTTTGTAACAGCAACAGCAACAAAAAAATGACATTATCAAATAAAAGTTAATACACTCCATTCAGAACACATTAGACTCACACTAAAGGTTAATGTTTCTGCTAATTTGCAAACGCTAGATTGCTGTCAGTGCGAGGGGGAAAATGCTTTTCAGAGGCCTGCCAGGCTAAAATGAAGCTGTCATATCCTTTCACCGTGCATGGAGATCAGACAGACAGACAGACAAGCAGACAGACAGTCAAGTAGACTGAAACAGTGCTGCAGGGAGTTCGTGATGCTGGTGGTTTGGAGGAAGAAACACTCACCTATGAGCGGTAGTATGACTGCTGTGGATATGTGTGTACATGTTGTTCTTACCAATAGTAAGTGATGTGCACATATGCAACATTTTCAGATATACATCTCTGGTTTCAGACACAGCATACCACTTCTTGATTATATCACATTTTCAAGCTAAATCTCATCCTATGTGTTTGCCAAGATTTTTATTAACAAAGGGGGGGAAAAAGTTTGTCTGTAATGTCATTAAGCCTTGCAGACTGGAGGGAATTAAATCCTTACTGGAGAACAAAGGAGCCAATCAGAAAGCCAGCAAGTAGTTAATGATGAGGATTGAGAGCAGGCCGTTCTGACAGCTGCTGTTCTGCTCACGCTGAGGAGATGATGGGGCCTTCGCAGATGATAAAAATGAGCTCGGTGCTTATGGAAGATTTGGACATGTTCTCCCATAGAATTAGATTGTAGCAAACCTGGGGGAAATTGCTACAGACAGTCGAGCCACAATTCTACTGTAATATTTCAAAACCTCTAAGATGGATACGGGCTTGGAGCCAACCGCAAAACAGAGCGGAGTAGTCAGCCTCAGGACAGGACTGAAACAAATTTTATTAATGTAACTCTCGCATTAGTAATTCAGTAGTTCCCATGTGGGATGTTGATGGAAGACAGGGCTTATTCCTCTCATTCAAACCTGGTGGTACAGGCAGGCTGTGTGCTTGGATCTGTCTTCGTCCTAGAAAAGGTCAGATGTTCCCTTGTGACCACTTCCGGTGCGTTTGCTAAACATTTGTGGCCCCCACCTTCTATCTCTGGTCATTACTACTGCACTGTCAGTTCTCTCATCTAATGGGGTCACACCTGACAGGAGCGCACGCTCAATCAGAAAAATGAGGAGTGCAAATGAAAAAGGAATTGATACCAAACTCGTCTTAGTGTTTCCAATTGACGTGGCAGCCCTCTGAATTATTAGCAAATGGCTGGTCATATATTGAATATAATGTATTGAATTTGTGCCTCTCTTCTCCAACCTGGCTGTATGTACGAGCTAAACGTATCACATGTCCCAGGTCCAGGCAATAGCTAGCATTATACAGACAGAGCTCTCATAAAAAATGGCAATTATGGAAGGGAAGACATACGTATCTGACACCTACCTCGGAATGATTTGTTCATCGCACTCAGTAGATCTGGCAGCATCAATCCCTCGAAATCCCTTCGGAAGACAAAGGTTCCAGTGGGATCGGACGCAGAGTGGATTACCACTCCGTGCAGGACGTGAGGGATGTCCACGCTGCTGGCTGAATTTGAAGTTTTTGATCTCCATGTCTGTCAGTTTGCACTGCTGATGAATGCATGCAGATGGAGAAATGGCAAAATAGTTATGGCCTCATCTGAATGAAGGAGGACAGCTTTTTCAGGATCTGATGCCATTTGGGGATTTTAAATGAGGACTTTGGCTGGCTAGGAAAAAAAATGTCCATAGGGATATCGGTAAGAGTGATTCTCACCAGAATCACTAGAAAACTAATGTTTGGGAATCTAAAATGTTCTTGTACTGACTTGATAATGTAGAAGTCATAAAATAAAAAATCGAAGTTTGTACTAAAAAAATATGGTGCATATATATATATATGCATTTCTGTAGCCTCTTCCAGTTCTATTCTGTGCTCTACTTTGTGCTGTAGATTGCTGGCTTTGTATTATTACAGAGCTGTTAGCACTTAGCTGCAGCTTTGTCTGGCTATGTCTTTGATTTGACATTCCCTCCCGGTGTCCCTGGGCTGTGATGACTCCATGCTGAGGCTGCAAGGCCTGTGCAAAGGCCTGAGGTGCTTTGCCAGGGTGACTTATTGCTTCAGTGATGAAGCAACACACAGGGCCTGGGAGGTACTGAGGGAGTAGAGAGTGTGTGTGTGTGTGTGTGTGTGTGTGTGTGTGTGTGTGTGTGTGTGTGTGTGTTATAGTATTACACACCTTCACGGTCAATAGTAACAACGGTATCTTGCGCAAGTCTTGTGCATGTGAAGGACAATGCATATTGGCCTGGGGTGAGACAGTGGACGTGCTGAGGCTCAGCCAGGAGCTGTACATGTACAGTAACAACTACTAGTCAAGCAGCTCTTCAAAGGAAGGGACCTATAACCCAGAGTTTTAAACCTCTAGAGGTCTGACACACACACCGTGTTAAGTAGTGGCCTGCAAGATTTTGCTGGTGACCCAGGCCCAGCTGCTCTGGCTCCTCCTGTCTGAGCTCAGCCAGCTGTAAAATGAGGTGCATGCAGGAACCTGCTGGTAATGAGAAGTGGCATCTCGTTCAGTCTAACCTCGGGAAAATCGTTCCTATAAATACCTTCTATAAATAAAGTCTACCTTGGCCCTAGATCAAGCTCTTTGAAAAGGTCATTGTTCTCTCTCTCTCTCTCTCTCTCTCTCTCTCTCTCTCTCTCTCTCTCTCTCGCTCTCTCTCTCTGTCTCTTTCTATCATCCCTCAGGTTTATTTGCCACACAGACCCTATATTCCACCTGTCCATATGGCAGGGTCAGATTAGTTTCTTTGCATGGCATTCAGCTTATTTTTTTTTCTTTTCCATCTACTGGAGGTTGGAGTGATACTGTCATGTTTAATTGGAGGTGTTGTACACTGTTAACAAAGTGAGGTCAACTTTGTGATACATTGTGATAATTAATGAGGGTTAACTGATTCCAGCTAATGTAAAAAAAATAATAAATAAATAAATAACTAAAAGCCATGCCACGTGGAAGTTTCAGAATATTGTTATAGTACTATTATAATAGTGTTGCAGCTTCAGCATTTCAGTTATGTATTATATAGTTTTAACACAAAAGTTTTAGAGCCATAAAACAGTTTTCAAGCAAATTTCTTTCTGGTTTTGAAGTTAGCAGTTAATATTGGTGAACCCTCTCCTAGACAGAATAACAGCACTGAGTCTCTTCCTGGAATGTCTAACAAGGTTGGAGACATCTTGGTTCAAGGTATCTTGGTCCATTCCTCCAAGCAAAACATTTCAAGCTACTTTATATACTTTACATTTGTGCATGTGGATGCCCTCTTCAATTTAGACCACAGGTCCAATCCAGAGACATCTCAAAGACTGAGATGGCCTCTGTCTCTCACTGATTTTGCATGCTGCACCCATTTCTGTGTTGACGTAGATGTATGATGATGAGTTAAAATGTCCTGCTATTTTGTGGCTGCTGTCAATCTTCATAAGAGCCTCTGGACCACTTTATCCTGGTCAGGGTCACTGTGGAAGGCCTGGGAACACTGAGCATTAGATGGGTATACATCCATTCACACCTGGGGCAATTTATCTTAGCCAATTCACCTATTGGCATGTTTTTCAGAGTGTTGAAGAAACCGGTGAACCCGGAGTAAACCCATACTGACACAGGGCAAACAGGAAGAGAAATTCCATGCCGACCCAAGCTCAGGATCAAACCGAGGACTGGAGGAACTGGGGCCAGCAATGCTATCAGCTGCACCACCACATCACCAATTATCTCTGGACCACTATCTGCAAAACAGCATCAATGCTCACCACCATATTTTACATGTTTACAGTCATTTTTTTTTTTTTTTTGCGAAAACACAAATTGTACTTCCAGTTGTTCACTCAACATTTCAAAAGTTCAGTTGCTGTATTTTTGTGTAATGTTCTCAGGAAAGTCTTCTTTTTTGCAGCTATTCTAAACAGCCTGTTATCATGAAGGTGGACTTAAAAACCCAAGAATAAACTAAACTGCGCAATTCTAAACCTGGAATTTTTGAGTTCTTTTTGACCACCAAGCAAATTTCTAACTGTTACAAATGTTTAAATCTTTTAATGGTTTTTGATAGTATTATGTACTATTTTATATCTGTTACCTGAGCTGTGAAGCTCACCAACCATCTGTCTCTTTTGTATTTAAATCTCTTTGGTTTCCCCATGGGGATGAGTGACAAAGGGATTTTACATGTGCACCCTTATGTTTATAACAGGAGATGGACAAAGATAAAAAAAACAACAGTTGAGTTCCTGGAGACTGAAAGCAATTATTAAAATAGCATTTGTTGCAAAAAAAAAAAAAAAAAAAAGTTGCATTTTGTGTTTACAAGAGATGATTTTATGACAGCGTTTTAGAAGCAAGCTACGTAAGTAACTAATAGCTCTGGAGTTGACTGTGCAATGCAAATAATTTATTAAGTGTTCAAGTACTCAAAGACACATATGTATTTCATGGACGGGTTCAAGAATAAGTCACCATATGGTACATAAAACATCAAACTGTTAAACAGTGTGCAAGAAAGTAGGCACATTATAGTGGATCAGTGGGTCAGAACAAGCCTGGAGCTCAGTGTAAATAACTGTGAATAGCGGCATTGTCCTTGAATAGAGAACCTGCAGCACTGAGCAGGCTCTGTCCAATCCAACACCCCAGCATAAGACTCTTCATGCAGGAGCTCCAGTGAGCCTGTGGGATCTCTGTCTCTAACATGCTCTCTGTAACCACAGCAAAGCTTCTTCAGTCCCTTCACACCTCACCCCTGCAACGTAAACTGATTAGCCTCATTCAGCATGGATCTTCAGGGCAAATCCAACATTAGAGAACACTTATTGATCATTATTGCTATTGACTGAGCAACGTGTGACAGCTCAGGGAGAGATCTGGTATTGATTTGACCAAATTAGTGCAAACAAAAGGAGGTCAAATTAGTTTAGCTGCATTGTGTCACAAGGAATATGGCTACACATTTTAACAGGACTCACTCTTTATTTACATTCAGCAGACATCTGTCCAGTAATTGATACACCTAGTATACTATCAATACTATTTGTGAAGCTCATAATTGGGTGACTATGGCACAACCATATTATGTGTTGTGACTATGAGAAAAAACCCCATATATAGCACGAACGTTTACATGTATTTTATCAAAGTACAGTTCTCTGGCCATAGCTGTCTGCTCCTGCTTATCCTGCGGGGAAAAAAAACATACTTATGTTTCTGTTTTGTTGCTGGCCTATTGACTATTTCATCTCTCGAGCTCATTGCAATCTGGAAATGCATTCCCTCACGCCAATGTTATTACGTCCAGTTCTTCCTACCTTAGCTTGCACTTCAGCCTTTGGTAAGAACCTGGGAAAACTCTCTTTCCTCTTCATCAAATATACATAATGTTGCTTCAAGAAATGAGTAAATAAGTCATGAAAAAGTAAAAATCCAACAAGAAAACAACAACACACCAACGAGGTGCAAGAGGAGAGGAGAAAATATCTTTACACACTTTAATGCTCTAAATTTAGAAAAAAAAGATGAATACCCAGCAGCTCTCTACTCTACCAAGGAAGTGCTCTAAAGATATGAAGATAGAACATTGCTTTCCCAGGAATTAATGTTGATTAATGGTGATTGGAGAGCCTTCAAATTAAACATTATGATGGTCATCTGAGTAATGCTCATATGACCTGCAATGAATTGCTTGAGCTGAGTGGAAAGTAATTGATGGCGATGAATGATCACAGCTGAAACAGTAAAACTCATCCTTCTTTTCTGTAGCTTGGTGCAGTTATACACATATTCTACCCTGAGAAACAACATCCCAGTCTTTATAAAACTGAAATACAGCCATTGACAGATTGTGAATCTTTTCTGTGATATACACAGCAAAACGATACAAGGAAACAGTCACTTCTCTTTAAATATCCAGAGGGATCTCATTTTGTGGACATCATTTTTTGGGTCAGTGAGTTAATGCTAAAAATATGTCCTGCCAAAACCCCTCCATTTATCTGGGTGGGTATTCAGTGTCACACTCAACATCGGTAATTCTCAGTGGGACTCCCCTCTGCAGTGGAAGACAGGACTGAGTGGCAAAGTTAGACATTATCTCTGCTGTGATAGTCCTCTGTCTCTCCGTCTCACTGCACACTGTAACGACTCCAGCAGTAATTAGTAGGCCAACGTGACATACCCCACACTTACAACCAGCCGGGATCTGCTTTGCCCTTTTCCTCCAGTTTGCCATGGATCCTAATGACATTTTATGCGGGCAACCTGTGCAGCTCATCATGCTCACTTGTAGGTTCCATTAAAGTCAAAAGACTGCCAAGGCTGCACTTTGATTTTGCACCAGCTCTTAGTGCAAAAACGCAGTTAGTTTTGGAAATCGGTCGAGCAGACATAAGTGTTAATGAAGGGAACAGAGCACAATCCTGGTGCTTCGAACTCTTAGAAAGCCTGCCAACAGTTTCTTTTGTGGTCTGGGAATTTTTACCCATCCTCCATGTATTCACCCAGAAAAATGCATAAGGTGGGCGAGAGGAGATTGAGAGTCAGACATGTGCGTTTTCTGATAATACCAGTAGCACAAAGAGAGCATCAGGATGTGCTTGAGGGGTTGTCGGAGGGCTTTGTGCTGCTAAAAAGGCTGCTGTGATGTGTGCTGACACAGGAGGCTGTGTGGGGGGCTTTTAAACGCTGCCCATGGGCACTCTCCATCACTAGTTGATGAGAGGGACAAGAAAGTGCCTGTCACCTGGCTAGAATACTGCACTTAGTGCTTCGCATCGGGGCTGAAATACGTTTTGGAATTGTTATGTGTCCAAAGCTATATTGCTCTAAAGATACAGTTCTTGACACCTCTAAAATGTATCTGGGAGAATTTTTTAAATAGACATAGAGGTTTTATTTTATATTACAGCGCAGAGTTTAAAAAGCCAAGTCAGCAGCTAGAACATAGTTATACCATCAAGGTCATTCTAATAGTACAAGTCCTACAGGACTTCCTCCTGTTTTCATCCCCAATGCCCCAACTTAACCACTCAAATACTCTGTCCTTCCCCTGGTCCAGCCCATTAAAATTTTCTCTGAATGTTCCCAATGCCTTTCGGGAAGGTCCTGGCAGAGAGGAAAGCAGACAGTGGAGAGGGACGAATATCCCCCCTCCTCTAACAACATCCCCCTCCTTGTGCTAACACTTCTATCTTCTGGCCTATTAACAACTGTTACTGGAGCTTTAATTATACCCCTGCGATTGTGCAGAGTGGCGGGCTCATGTCATCTTCCTCCTTGGGGAAGGCGTGTAATTAACAGCATCCATCCACCAAGCCCGCGCTCAGTGTGCACCGTACCGCCACGTCCCTGTTCCACCACAGCCGCTGCCATAATCACGCCGTCTCCACCAACATCTGTTCCCTGAGCGATGAGTCCAAAAGGCCTGGGCCTGTCACACACAGCCGCTCCCCACCCTCATGTCCACCTCTCACCTCCACACACTCTCCCACTGCTAATGGCTATGCTCCGGGAGTCAGGGGAGACAGAGCACAAGAGGTAAACAGAAACACAGCCAGAATCTAATTAAGATAGGAGCGTAAATGAAGGGCATCGGCTTGTGGCTCTCCTTAGTTTTCACTTCAGAGGATAATTTAACACATTTGACTTGTTCAACAATAACAACCTGCCGATACTTAACAAAAATCCTTTTGATGACCTTAACTATATGATATCATTACTTACAATGATACTAAAAGTAAAGTATAATGCACCATTACTAAGCCACATATCTGTAGATAATTTTAAGGGTTTTTCCCCCCATAGTGCTGGATTTAAAAGTCGGTGTGCAGAAGTTTTATAGCATACTGTAACTCATCTGAAGGTTATGGTTTCTGGATCCTCTGGTTTATTCATGCCAATCACTTCCATAACTCTCAGCACAGTTGATGCTTTCATGACTGACACGTCTGTATATAAGAAGCTATCGATTTTTTCAGAATACACAGGGATCAAAAGTTCTGCCCAGTAAAATACAAAACATATAAAACTGGACTGGACCAAAAGAACAGTAAGGGGCACTAATGAAGAATGCTTTGAGTCTTAGAAAGTGTTGCAGATCTGAAACTTTTAGTATCATGAAAGGTCAACATGGAAAAATCATTTACTTAGTGGGTATGGTGGCTTAGAGGTTAGCACGTTTGCCTCGCACCTCTGGGGTTGGGGGTTCAAATCCCTCCTCTGCATGCGTGGATTTTGCATGTTCTCCCCATGCTTCAGGGGTTTCCTCCAGGTATTCCAATTTCCTCCCCCTGTCCAAAGACATGCGCTATAGGCTGATTATCATCTCTAAGTTGTCCTTAGTGTGTGATTGTGCCATGTGAGGGCTCCAGAATGTCCCCTGAGATAGGCTCCAGGCTCCCCATGACCTTGTGTAGGATCAGTGGTACAGAAAATGGATGGATGATATTTACTTACATTATTAGGGGACATTATTACAGTAAATTAAATCTGAAGACTTTTTTCAGCTAGTTTACAGCCAAATTATTGTTCTTACAGTTAGATTTATTTTGTTGTACTGTATTTCATTTCTCTTGTCCATTTTCTGAAGTTCACATTAAAGAATCTGAATGGCGATGACAAATGATTGGACATCCTGTATGCTTTTAGCACTTCATTTTTTCCACTTTGTTTTCAGACAAATTGAGATTGACTTTGGTAAGGCTTAACTTCAGATTCAGAACTCCAGAAATGTGCTCATATGTTAAAGAAACTTGCCTCAGTTCATCCATTTCACGTCTCAACCCCCTCTCACTCACCTCCATCTTCTTTTTTGACTCACAACCCTGGGCCAAGATTCCATGGGAAGTGAGGAGCTGGTCGCCAAAGCGAGACGCAGACTTAGGGAGTAATCAGTGTTTCAGTCTGTAGAGACTATAAAGTCATTTCCCTCCTCCTCTGTGATGAGATACAGCAGCTCTCCTCACTCACTACTCCTGAGCTTTCCCATTATGAAAGCATGGAACAATTTCTGACCACACTTTTTGTAGTACCGACACACAGAGGGGTTAGAGTAAGATTTGCAATATTTTATTTGATTGATATATATATATATATATATATATATATATATATATATATATATATATATGTGTGTGTGTGTGTGTGTGTGTGTGTGTGTGTGTGTGTGTGTGTGTGTGTGTGTGTGTGTGTGTGTGTGTGTGTGTATATATATATATATATATATATATATATATATATATATATATATATATATATATATAATTCTCTAAAAAACTGAGTTTTATTCATTAATTTTTTTTTTAAGAAAGTCATAGGCTTCCCAAGTGTGTCAGGTCTGACATTAAAATGAAATGTTTTAGAAAGGAAAGTCATAAATATGCATAGATATTTTAGGTTGGTGTTAACTGTAAGCACCTGTCTACTTAACACTGACAGGAGATCATCGAGTGACTTCATGTCTCCCTTCCGTCTCTGTCTACTAAGAGCTGTGTCCTTTCTTAATGTTGCCTTTCCTCTTCTCTTCTTTAAAACCACTGCTGACAATCCACACTTCAGAAAAAAAAAAGTTTGGATTTGTTAAAATGTCAAGTACTGATGCCTCAAGGTTAACATAATAATACCTCTCTAGGCATTGTGAGATTAATAATGCATTTTTATAGGTTTGCCAAGAATTTTTTTAAAAAATGGAGCACTCTGATGCAACTGACATGTCGACCTCAAAAACAGTAGAAACCGTAATGTCAAAAGACCTGCATTTATTTTATTTTTGTTAGCAGAAGCTGTCTCTTAGTATTAACATTTGAATGATTTCTCTGTAGACTTAATATCATCAGCCTGTTTAAAAAGCAGTGATAATCTGGTATTGAAATTCCTTTGGTGATGTGAATTTTCTAGATTAGCATAAGTACCAAAAACACATATTACACCATATGGTATACATTTAAATATGACTCCTTTCAAATATTTGATAGGTAATATTTCAGGGAAATATTTGACATAGTTCTTATACATAATACTGTCATTATTTTGTGAGGTTCTACTTGAAGATATATTACTGCTGCTAAAAAAAAACCATGTAAGAGCTCTTTGACGTCCCAAACTTTTTGGGCAAATGACCCCAAATGGACATTATGGGTTTTCTCAGACCCCAAGCCTTGACCACTTTAATTGTTTTTAAATCCCAGATTTATAATGTAACATTTGAACACTTTATTTTGTCAGTTACATATGTATGTGTAATGTACGTGACTAAAAACCAAAGCAATATTCCCCAGTACCAGTCTAGAGGGAAGTGGTGTGTTGTTATAGGACAGCCCACGCCGGGGTGGTGAGATACGGCCCAACGTGAAACAGCCTGAACATCCCAGTCCATTAATGCAAAGTGACAAGCTCTGTCTCTCTTAAAATGTTCTGCTTTCCTCATGATTGTTGTTATGGGCTGCATCTCAAACTGAAAACCTATATTCAAAAGTATTTACTAATCTAGAAAATCCAGAAGGCTGGTATGCAAAATAGACCTTTCATTAGAAGTTTTTAAAATTCAAACACAAACTGTAATAAGAAAACTGGTTATTGTTAGTACTCAATAAAGTACATTACTAGAATAGTACAAAGCCGAAGTAAGTGATTTGAGACACAATGCTAGTTTGTTTAGGGGAGGTAGATGGACAGGGAAATTTGTCCTTTTTTTTTTTTTTTTTGCCTGATCTGAATATGACTCCCAGTGATATTTCAAAATATTAGCACATAAATTCCATCTTTGATATTTCTATCATTAATCTGCAAAATAATTGAATGAAACAAAAGAGGAGATTGTGAGTTTCTCTTGTGACCCCATTTGTAAATAAGCGACCTCATGTGGGGTCATGACCCCTAGTTTAGGAAACCCTGTCTTAGCATTTATAAGTATTCTTTCTGGCCTGGAGGACCTAAGGATGCAACCTGTCGCAGTATCATTGTAAAGGGTTCCTTTGGCCAGTTACTATATGATATAGTGGCCGGTAGAGCACATTAAATTATTTTAAATCAATAGTAGCACAAGAACAGCACTGGAATGGAAGCCTACAACCTACAGTAAGAAATGTACTAAGGAAAAAGGGAACTTTACATGAGACATTATGGTTACTTTATATACACAAGTCTATAAGTCTATTGTGCACATGAACTGCACTTTCATAATTTCAGGTGCTACTAAGGAGTAAGTTTACAAAGTTTACACATTATAGCTACACAGTAGTAATTGCTGCTATTCAGATTTTCTGCTAAGGCATAACTTTTAAAACGATTGCCTGTAAGAAGTAAGTTTACATAGTCGACATCGAAAAGTGCAACTAGAGAATAGTCATTGCTGCTACACTCAAAAAATGAATTCATTACTCTTACTTAATTTAATTGAAGAAAGTTTTTACACACAATTTAATTTAGTTCATTCAAAATAAATCAGTTTAGTTGGATCAACACAATTTGGTTGGTTTAGGTCAAATTAATTTACTCTGGTATGTTTAATTAACTTTATTATACCAAATTTTATTATGTTGGTCCAACTTAACTTTTTTATTTATTTACTGAGGTCTAATTCAATTTCTTATGTTTGAACAAGCAGATTTATTCATTATTATACAGAATGTACAAATAAGGAAAGACTGGTATCAGTACTGGCATTAGTGTAGATCACTGAGGGCCCATAGCCTAAGCACAAACGGCACTCTTCAGCACCATGGTAACCACAAAATTCAAAACATTACAGAAACTGCTTCAAATGTCCAACATAACTGAACATTAAACACTAATGTGTCTTTCCCTTTGCTGAAAAACACATAAAATAACACTTAATTCCTAAATTTACTCTCCTAATGCAGTCCCTTGCAAAGCATGCTGGGAACAACAGATCCACTGCCCAGTTAGTTATGTCAACAAAAATGATTCATGTAGTTTTAACACAAATGAATTAAGTAAACATCAGTTTTAAATATATTAGATGGATTGAACACAATGAAATTAAGTTGTGACAAAATGTTCAAAAATCATGTTACTTTAGCTAATTCTAATTAATTAAACTGAACAAGAGGCAAAAAATCATTTTTTGAGTGTAGGAATTCTGAGTTGCTCTGTTTCAGTGTATTGTATAGTGTAGCAAATAGCTAGATGTCAATATTTGCGTCTAGGAAAACCTGTTGGAAGTGACTGAATTATGAAAAATCTGATTTTGACCCAAATCGAATTTTTCTGCCTATAACATATTGTGATGGAAATGTAGTGGTAAAACAGTCAGTGTGCTTAAAAATGATTAAAACCTTGCCAGATGAGTGTGATTTCCTCACGCAGTGAATATCAGGCTTTGATCAAGTCATTGTATAGGTACATGCTGTAGAGAAATGGATATAAGCCTAATCAATTCAATTAGAAATCAGATGCTATCAAAATGTCCACGAGGTTCCTGTGCCACAGTCAGAATGGAAATTTAGTGCAGTTATTCCCTTTTTACCGTTGGAGGTAACCATATTTTAACTTTAGTTCTGGTTGAGATTCATGTAAAAATGTATTTCTTTTTCTCTTTTATTTCAGTGCACATATTTTAGCTGGACAGAGACTGCTCTGTTTAAAAGTTTGGGCATCAGTTAGTAACAGCTGTCCTTAACACTTCTGAGGATGTCAAATCCTACTTGTTCAGGGATGCCATGACTTCACACCAGTCTGTCCATCACACTCCGGGGCTCTGAGGCCAGACAGCAGCCCAACCAAAAGGTGCTGTTGTTTACTGTTGTGTTTGTGTTCCTCCTCTGTCTGTGGCTGCTGTGCTCCTGCTGAGCCAGACTCCCTCTGCTCCTCAGTCAGCGCTGCCTGTGATCTGCAGGGTGCGTAGGGTTAGGGAAAGGGTCAAAACCCAACAAGCTGTGCCCAGAGAGGAGCTCACGCCTGCTGAGCAGGATGCGCATTCAGCCCAGGTGGTATGCCTGCCACCCTGCTCACTGACTCATGTAGATGAGCCACACACACATACATACACACATACACACTGACACAGGCAAATAAACTTCACTCAGGACGTGCCTTTAAAATGCCTTTGAATAGTTCTGACATGGTCCTGCAGGTCTATGAATAAACAGCCAAGCAGCCAGCTGTGATGTTCAAATAGCACATCTCTCTCCCTCTCTTTTTTTTGCTCTTGCTCTCTCTTTCTCTCCCTCACACACTCTCAGATTATGATACAGTTTTAAAGTACACTCTTAAAGTACACACCTATATAATATATAATGCAATCAGCCTGAGGAAAAGTATTACATTTTTACTAGAAATTCAGACTGGGAATGATTAAAAATTTCAGATTGTGCTGCTGAATGGTCTAGAGGCCATCTCACTTCAGTCTAATTCAGTACGCATTTATTGACAGCAATATATTTAGTTACAGTATTCCCAAATCATCACTGAAATCATAAGAGGTGTTAAACAGGGTTATAAGAAATATACAGCTCTGTATTCCTGGCTTGACCAAGACTGGGCTCTTTGTCTACATATGTTGTTCTGTCTCTATTCTTTTCTTTCTTTTTTTTTTTTTTAGTTTAGTTTTAATGATAGACCTGGCCTCTGCCACACGGGAGTGCCTCATAAGAGCCCCAGCACTCTGACTGTTGCCTAACCTTCATGTGCGATCAATAAGCCTTTTCAGAGGCCTCATCTTTACTCTTTATGCTTTTCACTCTTGCAGGACCACTTACAGTGTTGTTCAGACCCTGCATTTGATCAGTGTAGTTGCACTTGACTAGCAAGCATGAGCAGATAATAGGGGAATGATAGAACTTGGATCATCGGGGAACCTGAATAGACATTTTTACACAATAGGGTGTGTTACTGTTTCAAATAACAAACTACTTTAAATTGCAAATAGGTTAAGACATTAGCTAATCTCTAAACTTTACTTTAACGATGTTAATTAATAAGAAAAAATATTGGCCTCACTTCTTCCATGATGTATTTATTACTGTGATGTCCAGGAACAATTTCTTAATCTTCTTTTGTCAAGATGACATCACTCGTTAAGCTGCTTCAATGATTTATCCCTAGTTCTAATTAGCGGAATATGTATTGAAGGGAGGTTTCCAGGACAAACATTGACTTGATGCCCTCAAGCTAAAAGACTTCAGTGGAGAAGATGGATGGAGGCTCCCCCCATCCTTTAGAGGTCAATGATTTCCCTTCCCATGTCAGAGGAGAAATAAACAGCAGGACATGGAGAGCTATATTCTGTTCTCTGTCTGAGTTCAAGAGTTGCAGATCCCTATCTCCAAGAAACCCCCCCCTCCCCTTCCTACCCTCGCTCCCCCTTCTCCTTACTTCATTACGCATTTTTTTTGTTTATGCTCGGGTGCAGCCATGGTTGCTCCTGATAGTTTTGGGTCAAGCATGACTGGCTATGGGTTACTCTAAATAAATACACAGGGACTAGCCAGGAAGGAGTTGGTATGCTGCAGTTACTGCTGAATCGCCCTTGATTAATCAGCTGGCAGATGTAGACTGGCTGTTTGTGTACACTCCCGGGTCCCTGTTCAGAGGACAGAGCAGACAGTGTCGATGATGCTGGACCACCTTGACTGGTTGCATGGACTTGCATACACAGATGAACTGCCACAAGACACAATGGCAGAGGCTCCAGACCCTTGATCTAAATATGGAACATGTGAATGTACATGTATCTGCACATATCAGTATCTACATACATTCACAAGCCACTTTAATAGGAACACATGTACACATTCATGCAATTATGTAATCAGCCAGTTATGTGGCAGCAAGGCAATGCATAAAAGCTTGCAGATACAGGTCAAGAGCTTCAGTTAATGTTTACGTCAAACATCAGGATGTCAGTGACTTTGACCATGCCATGGTTGTTAATGCCAGATGGGCTGGTCGAGCGTTTCAGAAACTGCTGGTCTCCTGGCAAAAAATATTTTTTTAAAAATCCAGTGAACTATAGTCATGCAGGTGGTAATGCCTTGTTGATGAGGGAGATCAGAGGAAAATGGCAAGACTGGTTTGAGCTGAGTGGAAGGCTACAGTAACACAAATAACAACTCTTTATAACAGTGGTGAGCAGAAAAGCATATGCACAACATGTCAAACCTTGAGGTAGATAGGCTACAACAGGAGAAGACCACATCAGGTTCCACTCCTGTCAGCCAAGAGCAGGAATCTGAGGCTACAGAGGGCACATGCTCACCACACCTGGAGGTTCAGAGAGCCTGTGACATCCTCAGTCACCTGAAATAATTGAATGTGTGTTTCAGCCAGGGGTGGATTAGTAACTCTGGGCAGGATCCTAAGCAGGGCTGCCCCCTTCACACAGCCACACATTAACCAATGCATGTAGCCCGGCAACCAAAGCATGCAAAATGCACTGTACTACATTACAGGTCTATTATGAGTATTTGAGTAGCCTCTGTCTTAGAAAGAATTCTGTCCCTTGAAAGAAGGTAGTCTTTCACCTCGCAAACTCATCCACCAGTTCTTTAACAAGCCTACTCAATGGCCACTAGTGACAGCATGTTTTCATTGATCCATTTTAGTTCAGAGTTTGTTATTAATATGACCCATTAGGGAATACGAACGTATGATCGGTTTTTTTTGTTCATCCACATATCTAGCTCCAGTTAAAAACAGGATCTAACAACAAAAACATTTCAGAATTTCTTTTCAATTTTGTGACTTTAAATTCATTGGCTCTTGTTTTATGTATTGTGTTCTGTTTGACAGCGTAATGGCCTAATCATTCACTTCAAATCTTTGCTCATTAAGGACCCCCTAATGGCCAAGACCCTTGGACACGTGCCCAGTAGGCTCTGTCAGTAATCCATCCCTGGTTTCGACCACAATTTCCAATCCTATATACTGATGTCTTTCCCATAGATATAAATGCAGATGGCACTTTTCTCACTGCGCCTACTGAAACACAGCCAGTTGAGCATCCTCTGTGACTGAAACTCCTGCCATTCAGTCCCATTAACGAACCCTCTTTCAGTCACTTAGGTCTTCTCTCTTGCCATCCAAAATCGAGGTTAGCTAGGCTTGTCAGCATTTTTATGCATGCCACAGAGCATGGTAGGATGTTAATTGCTTAATTATATCATACAGTACACCTGTCTACAAACATCTGCACTCATGTTTCTCCACTCATTTATTCAGATTTTTTTTTTCATACCCAATATTACCAAACTCTAAATGTGTTTTAGTGTTAGTTTATCAGACTAATTGGATCTAAAAAATTTTGGATCTACAGTCTGATCTGAAATTACTAAAGTACAGAACTGTACAAGGAAACTGATACACAGACCCCTTATCCAACAGCTGTATCTTTAAGCACAAAATTACTTTCTGCACCATGCCTAGATTTTGTAAACCCCTCAAGCAGAGCGAGTGCATCCTCTGTCCTGCAGTCACGTGGTCAGGAAGCAGAGATGAAGGCCAGATTCTCCACTCACTGGATGGGCAGCCTCTTGGCACATAGCCACGGTTTATAGATTTTTTATTGTTGCTTGCGTCACTCCTCTCTCTGTTCGTCTCTTCTGGTCTCATCTGGTCTGGTCCATCCCCCACCCTGCCCTGCGGCGGCCATCATTAGACGCAGCAGTGGCCTCTCACCTGTCAGCTCCACTCTGGCCGGGGTCACTAAAGCCTCATCTGGCCCGGCCGTGGGTCTCGCGGCCCTGGGCAACACTGCCCTTATCCTCAGGCAAGGTGCAGCCCCATGTGGTGTCTCTGTCTGGCAAAAAGCTTATCTGCTCTTACTGCAGCAATATACTTCAGGCCCAAGTTGCAGCCCTAACCTTCAGAGGAGATCTAGAGGTGGAGGAAGATAGAAGGAGGTAGAAAGAATGAGAGATAGACTGAAGGGGTAAGGGAGTGAGCGCTGAGAGGTCTGAGACAGAGAGATGGGGATTTGCCTAAAGCAATTGCTGAGGCAAAAAGCATTCCTCAAAACATTGGTGCAGGAGAGACCACCATAGGCACGTATCCCTGCAGGACTTTGCCCAGCAGGCTCTTTCATACTGCATGTGCCGGACATAGATGCTCTCAGCTCTCACCTTACATCTCAAGAACGCCATCTTTTAACCATTGTACTTTAATATTCCCATCAGCTCCAGGCCAGAGCTGCACTTTTACTGCCTGTTTTTATCATTTATACAGCTCATTATATATGTTTACTTATGCAGCTCATCACCCACATGCATTGCTCATTTATGTGTACATTTAATTTGCTGACTTTCACTCGCACAATGACAGATTTGATTCTTTCTGGCATAATGCAGAGTGTAGGACACGACCATATGCCACCAATTGCAGGAAATTGCTCTGGATGGATATTATCGATATGAAAAAAACTCAGGCAGCATTTGAAGCACCATTAATTTTCTTTGTGTTCGTTTTTTCCCCTTTAACGATTAAATTGCTTGGCACACCAAACCGGCCTCTTATCATCCTTGCAGACACTGCAATCACGCTCCATAATCACAGTTTCCGAGGCGGAATGGACCTGGGGCCGTGGCCAACAGCCACTAATGTGGGCCTCCACGGGCCACTCACCTACAGATGGGCATCTGCCACGATACACGCGGGCCACAGGAAACAGAGCTCCAGCCGAAAGCGCTCACAGGATTACTCTCCTGCTCCAAATTGCTGCAGAAACGCTGTACACTAATGAGAAGGTATGGAAAACTTGCAAACAAGATCGTAATCGCTGATTGATTGCACTAACCGCTGCTCGTTTATGCATCAGCTAAAAATTCTTTTAGCAGAATGAAAACACCAGAGTCATTCTGGGAGAAAATAGTGGTCCCTAATTTGCAAAATGCAAAAACCAATAAGTTGACTTAAATGATTTATGGAAAATAATTAATTTGGTTCATTTTGTTTTTTTAGTAGTAATTACATTTGCAATAGTAATTAAACAGGTAACTGAGCCCAATAAAAATTTATCAATTATTTTTCAGAAACCACTTGAATAAACATTATAACAGGGGTTTTTTGTGTCCGCGTGTGTGTGTGTGTGGTGAAAATGGTTTGTAAAAAAACAAAAACAAAACATAAGGTATATGAAGAATACACATCATGAGTCATTTCTCACAGATGGGAGCAACATGAAGTTTCCTGGGTCTTGCTGCAGTTTTCTGTGGATTATTAACACAAATCCTCAGGAATTCATTGCACCACCCTTCAAAAAGCACTCCAAATTTTACTGGCAACATTTACAGTTATATTCTTGTTTTCTTCAGAAAAAGATTTACATCCGTCTTTCATAGAACAGTCGTCCTGTGTTTCCCACAACCCCTTCCCCTTCTGTCAGACTCAGAGAGCAAGTGTACAAATGCTTCCTCTTTGTCTTCCTGAGCAAAAAATTGCAGCCAAAAAGGACACAAACATATTTCTATCAGCACAGTCTGCATATTTCTAACCGCCTCTACAAAAGTCTACAAACATGTACACTAGTCATGTAGTATAGTGCATAATATTAAATGTTAAATGAGAACTTTATACACTGTGCATTATCTTTACTGAATAAACACATCACTAAAATAATCATTAATGCTTATTATTTCATTTTTATATCACAGTGCTGTTGAATTCTCACATCTGACTGGTCAAATGGTGTTGATTAATTTTCTATAACAGCAGCTCTGACAGTAGTATAATAAAACACTCCACATAATCTAATCCTAATAATAAACTGATTAAAACATGTTTCAGTAATGAAAAGCAATTCATTGTTGATATGCTGAAGTTTTCAGTCACAGGCCTTCAGGACAGAGGACTTTGAGCCTTATGATTTCTCCCTAATATGACAAGCTTTTTTTGTCTTATTAAAAGCAATGACTGCTTAATGTACGCAATAATAGGAACGTGCCTTGTGGAGAATCCACAACATTAAATGTAACTATAAACGGTATGACATGTTCATTAATACATGTAGAAAATGTAATCATTGACAAGTTGCTGTGGAATAAGAGAAAATACTTCAGTATGTGCTGTTATTGGATGGTAATAGTGTCATCACATAGCATCTCACCACCTAGTCGTTGATTATTTTCCTGTAACAGCACACTCTGTCATGTTTTATTCCTTACCTAATCCAAGTGAGTAACAATCGTTAATTATTAAGTAATGTCAGGGAAATTAAACAGAAAAGGTTTGTAGTTATGAGAGCGATGACTTCAAGTCTGAAAGCATCAACTGACCCTGGGTGTTTAAGGGGTTAACTAGAACAAGACTATTCATTTGCCCAAGATTTCTTTATCTGCCATTTCTTCATTGTTAACTAGCCACTGACTATGTTTTTTTATTACATTATGCATATACAGTCTCTCTTGCGTGTCTGGAACAAATCAAATACTGACTCCTGATCTAACCTCTAAAGCCTCTTCTGTTTTGAAAGCATTAAATCAAGTTTCCAGATATAAAATAAAATATTTCAGTGATAAATCCATCCCTTGCACTCTTGGTTTTAGCATGTCCTTTCAATAATTGCTTTTTTTCTGGGCATCATAAATCTCTGATAGATGAGCCATTAGTTTAAATGACCAGCTGAGATTGAGACACAACTAAGAAGATTGTACAGAAATAGCAAACTGTAGCTGAAGTTCTTTTTTGAACATTTGTGAGATTTTTCTTACTGTGAATTTTTGAAAAATGTAATAAACAAAATAAACCATATGTATCATATGCTACCTACAGTTGTAATAATGCATATATCAACAGTTGTAATAATACATATCTACAAATTAATTATATTAAAGTGCTATAAAGACATTATTGCAGAGCCTCATATCATACAGGTCCTGTTTTATCCTATGAAGTATTGTCTTCTCAGGTACTGTCAGCCCTTTTCATGTTATTTCTTAACAATCAGATCAATCCCTGAGTTTGTATATGTTAGATTTAATTAATTAATTTATTTATTTATTTTCAACTGAAATGACCTTGTTTAACACGTTATTAACTTATTAACTTTAGCTAGATCTTTCTGGATGTAAAGGTATAGTCAGGTTCATGTTCATGGTTAACTGTGTCTATTCTGAAACTTAAAATCAAAACAAATACAGGTTTAATACAAACTTTAGGGATCCAAAAACACCTATAAAACACATATAGACTAGAAAGCTAATGCAAGAGGTGGAGCTTTCTGAATGAACTGACTAGATAGCTCTTTATTCTGACTGGTTGGAACTTGGTGGTCCAGATCATTAGTATCTTTTACTCATTTAAAAAAAAAAAAAAAAAAAAAAAAAAACCTGGGGCAGCCACAGAGACTTATTTTTAAGTCTGAGCAGATATTTTACTGACTGATGGAGAACTTCGGCAAATATTATAAAAAAGTATTCTGACTTAAAGGATCGCTGACCTCACCTTTGAGTTACGGACTCTAATTCTAGTTCATGCTCACTCATGATCATTTGTAAAAACAAACAAACAAATAAATAAATACAAACAAGCAAACAAATAAAAATAAATAAATAAACCAACAAATAAATAAATAAATAAGAATTGAACTTTTTTCAGTAAGCTTAGCCATCATCAGGAACCCCACAGCGCACGCATACAGTTTGAGAAAGTTGTTTGTATCCAGCAGCTGTGATGGACAGCTCTGAGAAATGTGTGGAAGAAAACTTTCAAATGAACATCCCATCTGAAGTACTTGAGGTTTCTTTTGTAAGCAAGCTCCATTGTAAGAGCAGAATGTTCATTTAATTTGACACAGGAATGGTTTAAATGCCTTAAAGAAAATAAAGGCTCAGCTATTTATATTTGGCTCACATTTGTGAAGGTCTGATTTACCCAAAATACACATTTACGTGATTGTTTGTGCCATCAGCTCATGGTTATTTACTTGAATCTTCTACTCAGTAATGGATGGCTTGGCAAGCTGAATTATCATCGGGATAGGAGAAACACTTGAAGTTAATGAGCCATGGTAAGTATGTGTGGTGATCTATGCCAAATCATCTTAAAACTAAAGCCAAAGCAGGTTCCATGGTTTCAGAACCCATTAGCAGAAGGCGATGACGGAACGTGGTCTTGACCATACCTTTCCTTCTCAAAGAGGTCAAGAGGACAGGAGGAAGTTAAAAAATTCCTGTTAGTACAGGAAACAGATAACAGCCTTTTAGAATGGGAAATACGGCTCTCCACGCACAGTACTGAATGTGTGTTTAGGTTGCATTATGTCTGCGGTGAGTTACGATATAAACACTGTATCTGGGAGGTTCAGGATAAAGCTTTCATTCTCTATTCAAATATGATTCTTGAACAAAAAACATAAGCAAAATGTGGAAACAATAACAGATGATTGTTTAGACTCAGTCAGTGGAAATATGGAGAATGGAACGGTTTGAGACTGCAAATCATATTTTTGTTTGTGAAAGTTTTGCATTAGAGGTTTTACATTCTCTGACCGCTCTGAGATTTGAAGTTGCAGTTTCTAATGCTAGTATAGAAGCATAACTATTGCCCTATGGCTAAATTCTTGAATACCAAAACTATATCCAAGCTTCTGTAGTTTTACAATTCATCAGATAGGTCATTTTAATTACTAAGGACTATGTCCAGGCTATAATTTTGTACTGGAATTTACATGGTTTACTCAGTTCAGAGCCATCATTAATTTCTCATCAGATACAGTATTTCCAGTTCAGTATGAAAGTGAAACATCATTAATATGATAATTGTGATATAAAGAGCTTTCCTGCACACTGGGTTTTAAACAGTAATATAAGTATGGCAAATTTATGACTAATCTATATAAAGGCAGCAGTAATATACTTTATTATGAGCATGAATCATCTAAAAGCTGGGACCAGAGGTGCAAATGGCCTTAAATGATTACTTCAATATAATTGAACTGAATTTATTTAAAAGTCATCATTTCTGTGCTCATTTTATTGAGCAATATCCATGCTGCTTCCTCTCAGTGTTAAGCGCATACCCACTACTGTATTACCGAGTTAATGGGACAGATAATTGACAGTAAGCCATAGGAGGTTAATGATAGACGTTTAATTGACTTCTTTCGAAGTGTCTCAGCCTGTTCCTGCTCTTTTGGGACAGTCTTCGGCTTAGACTCAGAGACATCAAGCATTTATGGAATTTGCCTGCCAGTGGAGGAAAATGAAATTAAGACATCAGGTCTCATATTATGCAAAGCGACGGCAGGTGAAGTGGCTGAGCTGTTGTGCGTGAGAGACCTATATGTCTACCACTGGCCTGGACAAGAGAGTTTATTTCATCTGACGCCACATTCTGCACTTGCTGAGTAGGACAAGTCCGCTACCGTCCCAGCTTGGCCGCTGGCTGCCTCTTCTCCTATTTACGGCACACATCCGCTTCATCTTAACTCGAACAATTCCAGGCCAGGAAGGAGCATTTCCTTTTCTGAGAGGCGTGGAGTGTGGAAAGGCCCGAGACGACAGAGACCATGACACTGACACTGCAACTTGTCCTCCAAACACTTTGTCTCCATGGTGTCTCCATACATCAGGTTATTTCCTCAAAGCTTTAACTTCACACATTTTTCATCTTTAAACTATCTTCTATGACTAGCTTTAACATGTCCTAACATAAATATTTTGTTTTTCTCTCCTGAGTACATGGGAAGACGATGAGAGTGTTTAAAAGATGTTGTACCAGTATCTGGACCCATATCCAGGTGCCAAATATTTTCTTTTAAACTAAAAACATCTTCAGGCTTATCGTTTAAACTCTTTGATATACTTAGCTCATGGGCTGTATTTTTATTTTATTTTTTTTAATTTATGGTAATCTTATGCACCACAGGCTGGTGGCCCGCTCACTTGATAGAATGTAAATAGTTAGGAGTGAAACACAAGGATGGCACTGAGCCATACATCACTCGTATCACTTAAAATGTTGCGGCTGAGCTGATAGATGAAGATTCAGGAGATGGGTGTGGGGCTAGACATGGAAAGGTGTTAGAAGGTTGAGGATATTTCTCATAGCAATTATCGAAAGTGTTTTCGCTGACATCACAGTCCTAGCTCATATATCAAGGCTCGAGCAACATGAATATGAAACAGCAGCGTGGTGTGAATGGAGGACGATGTGGCAGTAAAAATTAGTAGGTTACTTAGGGTGAAAAATGAGCACTGCAGAGGGTTAAGCAGGCAGCATTAGTGTGTGGATTTCACTGTAAAATGCCATCATAGTTTCCTTCAATCTTTTTTTCTTTTCATGTGCTTTGTATATTTATAGTTGTCATAACCAGTGCAGGAAACTGTTATGATTACAAATAGTGGAAGTGTAGCATTGCTAGGCTTGTGAGAGACGAGCGAAAAAGAAAAGGGTTGAGAAGTGCTGATGGGAAACAGCATCACAGAGCTGGACAAACATGAAAACTGGCATGGTGATGTTAGGGTTTGGCATATATGTGTGTGTATATATGTGTGTGTGTGTGTGTGTGTGTATGTGTGTGTGTGTGTGTGTTACTGTGGTGAAAGCTCTGGAGGATCTGGCTGGTACAAAGAGTGTGAGCGCTGGTTCCCTGTGCGTGCCTGCTGCAGGATGTGGCGGATACCGAGCTCTTGAATCAGCTATCTCCAAGCCAACATTGCTTCCCTCAAGAGGCCAGTGTAGAGCGTTGTGGCCTGTCTGGAGCGCATCTGGCCTGGCTGTGCTGCACACATCCTCCCCTCTTACTGCTGCTACAGGAGGGACTTTCTATAAACCTTAACATTCCCAGCCAGGGAAAGGAAGAATCTAGATACATAGCACAGCAGCCATTCCTATTATGGATGTCAGGACATGCTTAAGCCCCACCTCCGTTTTCTCCCTCGCCTTTTCCTCTTTGGCTGTCTTTCTTTCTTTTTTTCTCTCCAGCTGCGCTCCCTCACAGCATGGCCTTTGACTGCAATGACAGAAATAACAGTGCAGCTTAAATATGGGACATCTGCATACATGTCTGATCACCCTTCCCTTCCCCCTCTCATGGTTTGCCTAAACAAAGTCTGGATCCTCCCACTTGGAAGCTCTTGAGAACTTTACAGGCCTTCAGTCTCATGCCTTTGCCTCAAACTCTCTCTTTCGGCACATATCCACATGGCCTGACTGTGAACTCAGTGTGAGAGAGGTTATGGTGAGGATAGAGTGGGTGTTGTGGGGACAGTGTGAGTGTGTGAATTTGTGAATAATACATGTGAGGTAAAGTGTGTTCCACCAGGATGTGACATTTACAGCCAGTCCATTCTTAAGATATCAGCATCCTTAAGACTTTTAGCATCCAGATGAATCCTGCTTGACAGGAAATCAGGGTCAGGGCTTGAGAAGGTCATTGAAAGGTGACTTACTGGCCACAGGGAGCTCAAAACAAAAAACCACCTCAACCACCCTTAACACCCCCCCCAACACACACACATACACACAGGTTTCTATTGCTCTCCTTGTTTCATTTTCATTAGGACTCTCCTGCTGAGGTCTGAACTTCTTGCCCTGCCTGAACCAGGGTGACAGCTCAGTAAATCACGCCACTTTAGTGGACCTGCCTGCTTTTTTATACACTTTAATCACAGAACTCCTGCCGCAAGGAAGATTGGGCCAGTGTATGGAATTCACCTATAAAAAACAGAGAGGGAGTATGTAGACGCTGATGTGCTTCTCGGAGCAGAGCCGGCCGATAGAAACTCGTTAGCTTCTTGCTGAGACAGTGCTCCAATGGGGCCATGGTGTTTTCACTCAGTGACAATCAATCGCTCAGGAGCAACAGGTCCAGGCTATAAAGTTGAGGTCATATCCAGACTCGTATACAGTTTCTCATCTGGAATGAGAAGATGAACACGTCGGTAGGATTCGCAGACAAGACCTTGGCCTTTGTTTTTTATTAACGGTTACTCACAGCTTCAATGCGGTTTGGAATGATCGGAGGCCATCTTTCACCAAATATCACTACAGCTTTAAAACTGTTCACCCGTTCAGCTCTGCCGCAAAAAAGTGACTAAAAGCCACCGGTTATTGGAATGTAACATACTAAATTTCATAATATCCAATTACTTGAAACAGGTGACTGAATTGGTGTTTCCTTTTTTTAGATTATATCATCCATGACATTCATTTAAATATGAGATATTGTTTATAATTATGAGACAAGATTGGTGTAGCCCTTATGCACTGGATCAATTTTAGTTTCTGTTCTTGGTGATAGTTTGTTAAGACTATAGTTACAGTTTCACTGAACTGGTATACTGTATATGGGTTTTATTTGAACTGAAATGGGTAATTTGTTAAAAAAAAAAAATTAAACAACTACTTTTTCTAAAAAGAAAAAAGAAAGAAAGAAAAAGAGAGCTTGTAAGTACACTCGCTTTGCTTGTATTTCCTCATTTGTGTTACAGCACCAGAAGTAAGCTGGACACAGTTGCGGTCAAAAACTTCGTCAGTTTATTCAGCACACATGTGGAAAGGACACAGGGCAAACAACAGGTTTATAGAAGGCTTCGAGTCTTCGCAGGATAACGTGATCAAGTATAAACACACTCTCAAAAGTGTTAGCGCTAGCAGTAAAAAAAAGGACACACACTTTACTACGGAAAAATCAAACGGAGAAAACAGCATCCAACAGAGAACCCATACAACAAAATAGCGGTGACTAAATAAAGTGTGCTAGCTATTTGCGCTAACAAAAAATCAAACACTTGTGCAAGCAAACCTATCACAGAGATGTGTAAAATAGAGAGAGGGCTTAAGAGGAAGTCGGAGTCCAAGGTACTTAGCTTAGTTTCAAATGCCGTGAGAATCAGTCCAGAATGAAGTAGCTCAGTCGATTTGGAAGAAACAAACGATACTTCGCGTTCGACCTGTAACATAAGATTCCTTAAATAGAGTGTTAGTGAAATGGAAGACAGGTGCGCGGGATTAGAAAGCGGGTGATTGTGACCGAGGTAGTGTGTGGGTGTTGTAGTCCCTGGCGGCCATGTTTGTAGGCCGCCGAGCTTGCTGGGAAGTGTAGTGTGGAGTGTGTGGATGAGAATTCTGGTAATGGAAGTCGCGCTTTTTGCGCGACCTAACAGAGCCCCCCCCCAAAGGGCTCACTCCGGGAGCCTCTCCTTGCCTGGGTCGACCTCTGGGTCTAGGTTTTGGGTATTCTGGATTGATGCGGTGAAATTCGTCCACCATTTCAGGGTCCAGCATGTCCTTAGCCGCCACCCAGCTCTGTTCCTCGGGCCCGTACCCCTTCCAGTCAATGAGGTACTGAAGTTTTCCTTGACGTCGCCGGGATTTGAGAATCTGGTGAATACGATAGGCCAGTTGTCCGTCAACTTCCTGTGGGGGAGGTGGATTAGAAGGGTTTTGAGAGGTGAGGATACCTGTGTGGAAGGGTTTCAGGAGAGAAACGTGAAATGAGGGGGAAATGCGCCAATGTTTGGGGATGGCTAGTCTGTAGGTTACCTCATTGATGGGCCTGATGACTTTGAAGGGGCCGAGGTAACGAGGACAGAGCTTCTGGCAGGGATGTCTGAGGTGCAAGTTTTGGGTGGAGAGCCATACCCGTTCACCGGGTTGGTAGCGTGGTGTTACCTGTCGGTGGCGATCCGCTTGGGCCTTTGATTTTGAGGCTGCTTGTTTTAGTCTCCTATGGGTGCTTGCCCAGACCTGTTCACTGCGGTCAAACCATTCGTTTACGGCTGGTGCGTCCGTGGCCGTGGCGTCCCACGGAAATAGAGGGGGCTGATAACCTAGCACGCATTGGAATGGGGTCATGTTAGTGGCAGAATGGCGGAGTGAGTTCTGGGCGTATTCCACCCAGGGCAGGAAGCGGGCCCAATCAGAGGGATTTTTGTGACAGAACGAACGGAGCATCCTTCCGACTTCTTGGTTAACCCGTTCCGCTTGCCCGTTGGATTCGGGGTGGTATCCCGACGTAAGGCTCACATTCACTCCCAATTTACCCATAAAGCCGGACCATACGCGAGATATGAACTGCGGTCCCCGATCGCTAACTATGTCTTCGGGGATCCCAAAATAACGAAATACATGCGAGAATATAAGTTCTGCTGTGTGGAAGGCTGATGGTAGATTGGGCAAGGAAATTAGACGGAGGGATTTGGAGAACCGATCTAAAATAACAAAAACGGTGGTGTGGCCTAGAGAATTGGGGAGGTCCGTGATGAAGTCTACTGCGAGGTGTGACCAAGGTCGTTGAGGAGTGGGTAGTGGCATGAGTTTGCCGGCAGGGAAGGTTCTGGGTACCTTAGTTTGGGCGCAGATGTCACAAGATTTGACCGCCTGTAGTACTTCTTGGGCCATGTTGGGCCACCAGTACTTGTGGGACAAAAGGTGGTATGTGCGTAGGGAACCGGGGTGAGCGGTACCGGGAACCGTGTGAGCCCATCTTATTAATCGGGTTCTGTAGGTAGAAGGGACAAACAATTTTGTGGGAGGACAAGCAGACGGTACGTACCTACGTGGGAATTTGTGAAGTAAACTGTCGAACTCCCAGTGCACATTACCGACAAAACAGGAGGGAGGCAGGATGTGGTCGGGTTTGGAAGGTGGTAAATCCCTAGTGTGGAGTCGGGAAAGGGCGTCCGCCTTGTGGTTCTTAGACCCGGGGCGATAAGAAAGGGTAAACTGAAACCGTGCGAAAAACAAAGACCAACGTGCTTGGCGAGGGTTTAGTCGTTTGGCTGTGTGCAGATATTCTAAGTTCTTGTGATCTGTGAAAACGGTAAACGGGTGTTCTGCCCCCTCTAGCCAGTGTCGCCACTCCTCCAAAGCTAATTTTATAGCTAGCAGTTCACGATCTCCCACGTCATAATTCTGTTCTGCCGGCGATAGCTTTTTCGAAAAGAAAGCGACGGGGTGAAGTTTTGGTTTTTCCCCTAGACGTTGGGATAATACGGCCCCCACCCCCGCCTCAGAGGCATCTACTTCTACTACGAAGGGACAGGAAGGGTCTGGGTGCTTGAGGATAGGAGCCGTGGTGAAAGCCGTTTTGAGTCTGGAGAATGCCCCCTCGGCCTCGTGGTTCCAAACCAGACGGCGGGGACCGCCCCGCAACAGAGAAGTAAGGGGTAGGGCAATCGAACTAAAACCCCGGATAAAGCGTCGGTAGAAGTTGGCGAAACCTAAGAAGCTTTGGAGCTCCTTGATGGTAGTAGGAGTGGGCCATTGTGTTACCGCCGTGACCTTACTTTTGTCCATGGCCACTCCCTCGGGGCTAATGACGTAACCTAAGAAGGTCGTAGTATTAGTGTGGAATTCACACTTTTCTGCCTTTACATATAGTCCATTTTCTAGTAGGCGTGTGAGAACCTGGCGTACTTGAGATACGTGGAGTTTGTAGTTGGGGGAGTAAATCAAAATGTCGTCAATATAGGCCACCACGAATTTTCCTAACATGTCTCTCAGTACGTCATTAATTAGGCATTGGAATACTGAGGGCGCGTTAGTTAGCCCATACGGCATTACGAGGTATTCGTAGTGACCTGTTGTTGTGCTGAAGGCAGTCTTCCACTCATCCCCTTCCCGGATACGCACCAGGTTGTACGCGCTACGGAGGTCCAATTTGGTGAAATATCGGGCTTCACGAAGTTGTTCTAAGGCGGAAGGGACGAGTGGAAGAGGGTAGGGATATTTCACCGAGGCGCGGTTGAGCCCTCGGTAGTCAATGCAAGGCCGAAGGCCCCCTCCTTTCTTGGCCACGAAAAAGAAGCTGGCTGCTGCCGGGGAGGTGGAGTGGCGAATATATCCCTGTTGGAGAGCCTCCTGAATGTATTCGGACATGGCTTTATGTTCTGCTTGGGACAGGGGATATATATGTCCACGTGGCGGAGTCATACCCGGCAGGAGGTCTATGGAACAGTCATAAGAACGATGGGGTGGAAGACCGCTAGCCCTGAGTTTACTAAATACCTCCTTAAGATCGTTATATTCGTGGGGTATACAGACGGTGGGTGCGTTTTCAGGGCTTTCAACGGATGTAGTTGCGACAGTGAGTGATAGGGTGTTGAGGCATTGTTGGTGACAGAAGGGTGACCAGTTGAGTATTTGTTGGTTGGCCCAGGAAATGTGAGGGTTATGTTTTCTCAGCCACGGTAAGCCCAAAACCACGGGGTATCGGGTAGATTTGATGACCCAGAAGGATAATTCTTCGTGGTGGAGAGCGCTGACACGAAGCCCCAGGGTGTGTGTGTGGCGGGTGATGTTTCCGATGGGCGTACCGTCGATGGCCTGGATCTTTAGCGGCTGAGGTAGGGGACGAGTGTCGAGGTCAAGCTGACACACTATTTCCTCGTCAATGAAGTTGCCCGCTGCTCCGGAGTCGAGCATGGCTGTAACAAGAGTACAGACACCTGAATGTTCAAGGTAGACGGGTAAAGTAAAAGAACATGAAGTAACATCAGGAATCTGACTCACCGGGGTTGAACGGGTGCGTTGTCCGCCCCTCGTCGGAGTTAAGCTTGTGGGGCGGACAGGGCAGGAGTGAAGAGAGTGATCAGCGCGGCCACAGTAGAGACATAGGTTCTCTCGGCGTCTCCTTTCTTTCTCGTTGGGGTCCAGTTTAGCATGGCCGATTTGCATGGGTTCGTCGCTAGCGGGGAGTCGGGTTGGTTCAGGGTGCTGAGATGGATGCCTACGGCTGTAGAGAAGTTGATCGAGGCGAATGGCGAGATCAATTAACGAGTCCAGGTTAAGAGGCTCATCGCGGCAGGCCATCTCAGTGATTATGGCGGGATTAAGGCCCTGACGGAAGACAGCTTTTAACGCCACGTCATTCCAGCCGCTACCCGCAGCGATAGTCCGAAATTCTAACGCGTAATCCGCCACTCGAAGTGAGCCTTGCCTCAGTGTTAGGAGCCGTTCCCCGACTTCCTGGTGATCGGGGGCGTGGTCGAACACTCGCCGGAACATGGAGACGAAGGTGTCATAGGAAGCCACCGCATCTCCGCCTCGTTCCCTTACTGCCGCCGCCCACCTTAAAGCCTTGCCTGTTAGTAAGGAGATGAATCGCGCCACTTTCTCATGATCCCCCATTTCCCCACAACAGTCAAAGTATAAGGAGCATTGTAAGATGAAACCCTTACATAAACCAGTGTCACCGTTGTACTTATCGGGTAAGGGCATAGGCAGTCGAGGCGTAGAAAAGGATGTGGGAGCGGCGCGCTGCGTTGCTGTAGCCGTGACTTGAGAGAGAAGTTGAAGACTCTGATCCATTTCTCCCAAGCGTTGTTGTTGCGCGTTGATAATTTGACCGTGTGCTGCGATTGCTTGACGAATTTCCTCCGCTGCGTCCATGTCGAGGCGAAGTATTCTGTTACAGCACCAGAAGTAAGCTGGACACAGTTGCGGTCAAAAACTTCGTCAGTTTATTCAGCACACATGTGGAAAGGACACAGGGCAAACAACAGGTTTATAGAAGGCTTCGAGTCTTCGCAGGATAACGTGATCAAGTATAAACACACTCTCAAAAGTGTTAGCGCTAGCAGTAAAAAAAAGGACACACACTTTACTACGGAAAAATCAAACGGAGAAAACAGCATCCAACAGAGAACCCATACAACAAAATAGCGGTGACTAAATAAAGTGTGCTAGCTATTTGCGCTAACAAAAAATCAAACACTTGTGCAAGCAAACCTATCACAGAGATGTGTAAAATAGAGAGAGGGCTTAAGAGGAAGTCGGAGTCCAAGGTACTTAGCTTAGTTTCAAATGCCGTGAGAATCAGTCCAGAATGAAGTAGCTCAGTCGATTTGGAAGAAACAAACGATACTTCGCGTTCGACCTGTAACATAAGATTCCTTAAATAGAGTGTTAGTGAAATGGAAGACAGGTGCGCGGGATTAGAAAGCGGGTGATTGTGACCGAGGTAGTGTGTGGGTGTTGTAGTCCCTGGCGGCCATGTTTGTAGGCCGCCGAGCTTGCTGGGAAGTGTAGTGTGGAGTGTGTGGATGAGAATTCTGGTAATGGAAGTCGCGCTTTTTGCGCGACCTAACAATTTGTAAGTCACTTTGGATAAAAGAATCTGCTAAATGAATAAATGTTATGTAAATGTAGGCATTCTGAATGGGACTGAGATTATAAATATGATGACAATGGGAATTTGGATAGCCTTTTTATGACAAATCAGTTCTGTAATGTTTGGTTTGGTAAATAATCACAATTCTACATAGCAGGGGTATTCAATTAAAATTCAGGTCCAGTTAAATTCCTTGCTTACAAAGGTCATAATAAGCAACTGATATGAATGAATGCTGACAACAGTTAACTTTTAAAAGGTAAGAAAGTAAGGTTGTTAAAAAAGAATAATAATAGGACAGGGTTCCAGGTCTTGTGGAAGGATTCCAAGAACCAGTTCAAGGAGATCTGTAACTTTTCAAGCTTTATACAAAGTACAATTTCATCCATTCACCTTTAAACACAGTTTTTGTCATTGACTTTTTTTTAAACATGCCATGTCATCAGACCAGAGAGGGTGAATAAAATTTTTAAAAAAAATCTATATATGTAATTTAAGTGTGTGAAAACTATCCCGTTTCTGACCTATTGTCGCTAGCCCCTTAACAAGTTTCAGGTCTGATGAGCTTTCTTCAGGTAAACTCATAAACTAATAAATTCATGTGATTAGATAAGCTGCAACAGAGAATCTGCTAGAATCATAACTAGAGTTTCTGAGCTACTTACACTTACTACTTACTTACTTTTTTATTCATACATTTATCAGCTCTGCTACAGTATTTGTTTTTTCAAGTACATAGTTCGTTCCACTGAAAAACCTTGCTGGGTCCATATCCAGACTGCAGTTCACCAGTTGAGAACCAATGCTTTTATTGTATATTATAGTATAGTAATATAAAGAGAAGTATTAAGAAGTATTTGTTGTTACCAGGCTCTACTGTATCAAAGGTTTTTCGTCACACACTGGAGCTAAAGTTGTGCGTTTAATGTAAGGTTTAAGCTCAGTGTTTGAGTTAGGTTTAGGGTGTGGGGAAATGTTTTGGTAACCCTTTGGGCCCATGGAAAACATGGCAGCTTTCCATGATGACATATGCAGCATAAACTTACAATGGTAATTCTACATGGCTAAGTTGAACTCTGAAATGGATTAAAGTGTGTCTGCCTGTGCTAGGATGAGCTTTCTAGTGCATATCTTCAAAGCACTTGGGCTGGTGCTTCAGATGGATAATAACTTTGATTGGAGGAAATAATGCTTTCCATGTGACTTTGGTGGTTTCCAAGTCTACTATAAGTGTGCTGCTCCTCATTTCTACGACAGAGCCCAGATGTGTCTAAGAAGTAAGTCAGCAAACAGATCAAGAGCTATGTCTCTCTCTCTCTCTCTCCCTTTTTTCTGTGTCTTCCACAGATTCGCTTATGCTTGTCCCAGTAGAGGCCCACTTCATGCAAGATATTTATAGTTCCTATGTTGACATTGGACGGCATGTGGAGAAATAGCCGTGACTCAAAACCTCAAGACAAATGGCAGTGTTGCTTGCTGCTGTTGAAATGACAGGCCTGGCCCAGTGCAGGACGCGGGTGACATCTCACTGTTGTCTGGATTGGAGAGTGTCTGATTGGCCAAACACATTAAGAGGAACACTGCCTTTTATCATATGTGTCAGTGGACAGCTAGCTGGCCTTCCATCTCCTAGCTCTGACTTGGAGCACAGGGGGAACAAAAATCAGCTCCATCTGCCTTTCACACAACTGCATCCCAAAAAGAAAACACAAACTTACTTGCAAAATTCAAAGCACAGCAAAATGGCAATCATTTTTATAGCCTTCATTATCACAGCTTGGTTGGTTAGTGGACCGGTTAGTTAACCTGACATCTTATCTAGCTCAGAAGAACCGTTAACTTGTTTAATCATCTTGTTTAAATAACAGCCTTGGTTAGCTCAGCCCACTATGTTAGCAGCAAGGCATTTGTTAGCTTTTTAACTGATTGCTAGCTAGCTTACAAGTACTGTTAGCTGAAGCTACACTACATATTAACCCAGCAACAAGGTTTGCTTTGTTCTGCTAGCTGACTAAATTAGTGTCAACTGGTTCTTTACAGAAACGGGCCTGTTGATGTAAATTGTTTACCAGTTCATGCTTTACTGATCACATTACCTGTCCAAGAGGTATGTAGCTAAAATTTATCCTCTTCACAATCAAAAGGTCTTTTCATCTCGAAAAAGAAATTCCAAGATTTACTCTAATTTTTTTTATTATTATTATTTTTAATTTAACAGCATTCCCCATGTTTGCTTTTCTGAGTGCTAAAGATTGGACTGGAATAAAAGAGACTTGTGGGAGCTCTACAACGGGAGAGACATATATGCTACGTTCATGTGGGTACTGAGAAGTTTCTGAGCTCTGAGTAAATAATTTTAAAAAATCCATTTGAATGGCCCTCCAAAGTAGTTTCCACTCGGAAAGTCAGAGTTTCTTAAGAGCTCTAACTTTTCTGTGATGGCCTTTCAACGAAGTGGCACAAGAAATAGTTATAATAGTGTGTTCTAATCCTTTAAAGCAGTCTTTTGAGTTTCTACTATAGCAGGCTTTCAGTGCTATTAATGATGAATTACTATAGGAAATGTCATACCTCTACTATCAAAATAAATACACCAAAGAACACTCCTGGGCATTGTTAAAAAGGTATTTGAGGGTTTTTCATATCCATAGAGATGCCAAACAAGAGATTACTGAAGATTACTGTAAGCACATTTTTGAGAAAAGGCAATAAACACAACTACAGATCAAAAATATCCGTTTTTCCATGCATTTTTTATGATATACTTGCTTTGTTCAGTTTCTATAAACAGCTATTTTACACTGTGTTCCACATATTCAGTATTTCCACATTATTTGTAATAGTAAGATATTAAAAATACATAATTGCATGTTAGATTTTTCCTCAAAATTCTGCATGTTTGCTACAGTAAATGACACTGCAGCATTAGAACCCTTCTCTCTGTTCCACTCAGCTAGGTTTTATTCTCATTTTAGGGAGATCCTAAATTAGACTATTTCAGGGGATATACAGGTGGTTTTCTGGTTGGATCTGGAGCACATTAGAGTCATTGGTAGAAAAACCGAGCTGCAGATGGAGACAGCAGCGAGAGGAAGTGGGCATTAGTCCACACCCCCGCCAAATACCGATTACATCATCCCAGGCAACCCAGACATGCACAAACACTGACACACACAGACCTGGATACGGGGGGGTCCATTCTGACAACAGACAAGCTGACTTGGCATCGCGCTGGCCGAGGTGCTCCAAGAAAAGCAGAGCAGCCTACGAGAGGGCCGGGGCTTTTGTGTTTGTGGACTGTCACACTTCATCACGAGGGAAAGCTATAACAGGCCCGGGAAGAGCTTTGAAGCTTGGGGTGGGTGTGTGGGGATAGCCTCTGTGGCTACGTCTGATGTCAGATCCAATATTCTGATTGCGTGCTACTTTCCAGATTAAAATTGTGTTTGTCGGATGTGAGTTAAACCGTCCG
The DNA here is from genome assembly GCA_023630585.1 of Cranoglanis bouderius. Taxonomy (NCBI): domain Eukaryota; kingdom Metazoa; phylum Chordata; class Actinopteri; order Siluriformes; family Cranoglanididae; genus Cranoglanis; species Cranoglanis bouderius. Next base: position 12,252,825 of record CM042543.1, read on the forward strand.
CGTATTGTGTATCACAGGGCAGACGTCCTAATTACAGCATCATACTTCACTTTGTAGGCAAAGGAGAGACAGACCTGGCCAAACAGGTAATACTGGAAGAAGTCAAGAAAGAAGAAAATTGATTATGAGTATAGTAGTGTATGATAGAGAATGGATCAGATCAAGAAGGAAAAGATTAATTATGAAAGTCAAGTAAGCAGCCACATATACAGTGCTGTGAAAACGTTTTTGCCCCATCCTGATTTTGTCTGTTTTTGTGTATATCGCTTACTAAATTGTTTCAGAAATTAAAACAAAATCTAAGATAAAACAAAGACAACCTGAGTAAACACAAAATACAGTTTTTAAATGATAATGTTATTTATTGAAGCAAAAGACTTATCCAATACCAACTGGGCCTGTGTGAAAATGTATTTACCCCCATAGTTATTATTCCCCAATTCTATGAAACTGCATTCATAATGGGGTTCAGCTGGACTAGACACAACCAGGCCTGATTACTGCAAACCCTATTCAATCAAATCAACACTTAAATAGAACTTTTTCAACAGCATGAAGTTGGTTAAAAGGTCTTACCTAGGACACGCTATGCCAAAATTGTAAGAAATTCCAAAAATGACGAGGAAGAAGGTGATTGAAATACATCAGTCTGGGAAGGGCTACAAAACTATTTCAAAGGCCCTGGGACTCCAAAGGACCACAGTGAGAGCCATTATCTCCAAATGGAAACACTCCACCCAAACCTTTTGGGAAAATATTCTGTGGATTTATGAGTCAAAAGTGGAACTGTTTTGACAGGGGTCCCATTACATCTGGCATAAACCAAACACAGAATTCCACAAAAAGAACATCACACCTATGGTCAAGCATGGTGGTGGAAGTGTGATAGTGTGGGGATTCTTTACTGCTTCAGGGCCTGGGCAACTTGCAATAATTGAAGGAAACATGAATTTTGCTCACTACCAGAAAATCCTAAAGGAGAATGTCTGGTCTTCAGTCCGTACATTGAAACTCAAGCAGCAAGACAATGATCCAAAGCATATGAGTAAGTCCTAGTCCTAGAACTAAGTGAAAGACTGATCTCCAGTTATCAGAGATTTTGTTGCAGTTATTGCTGCTAAAGGTGGCAACCAGATTTTAAGTTTAAGGGGACAATTAGTTTTTCACATTGGTGATAGGTGTTGGATAACTTTTTTGTTTGTTTGTTTCAATAAAAAAATAAAAAATAAAAACTGTATTATGTGTTTACTCAGGTTGCCTTTGTTTTATGTTGTATTTCGTTTGAAAATCTAAAACTATTTAGTATGAGATATACACAAAAACAGAGGAAATCAGGATGGGGGGAAATACGTTTTCACAGCACTGTAGCCAGTGTCTTAATATGAAAGACATAATCTGACTAATAATAAATTGATTTAAAAACATGATGTTATTGAACACGGTAATATGAATAACTGCCTCCACCCTGTGTGTGCTTCGGGGGACTCTTCTGGGTACCCCAGTTTCCTCCCCCATTCCAAAGACATGCATTGTAGGCCTGTGGTGGGTTGGCACCCTGTCCAGGGTGTCCCCCACTTCATGCTCTGAGTCCCCTGGGATAGGCTCCAGACTTCCCGTGACCCTGTGCAGGATGAGTGGTAAAGAAAATGGATGGATGGATGTTTATTTAACCTTTTTTGGATGGAGTCCCGTGTGTACGCGCTTTTTAAGAGTCAGTACATTTTCCACAAAGGGAAATTTTTCATGATAGATGTTTTTTCCCCATCAAAATGAGAGGCTGTTTCTAGCTGTTATAACAGAAACTAACTTGTTTCACAGATGTTCCACAACATTAAATGTAACTATGATTGGATAAAAAGTATGACATGCAGTTCTTTAATTAAAAAAAAGTCTAATCTTCGACAACTTGTTGCAGAGAAATAACACACTTCAGCGTTATCGGAAAATAGTCAACTTCGGGGTGGCATGTCACACCATCCTGTAGTGTTTTATTTCTTACTTAAACATCATTTTCCCTTCACTGTGTGACACCTAGAAACAGTTGAATCTTTAAATCACTATTATGCACCGCAGAAAAATGTAGCTTAGTCATAAATTCTTGAATACTCTTGGGCCTTAAAAGAATGGATTTTTTTTTTTTTTTTTTTTTGCCAGTGGAAGGCTGAGCAGAACTTAAAATGTTAATCAGGAGAACCTGTTTGCCTTTCCAGGCTTCCACTGATGATTAAGATAAGACCTGGAATAAATGGAAGAGTGCGCCTCTGTGAAACATTCAGGCGCTACATATGGAATTGTATCTGGCAGCTGGGTCAGGTGACGGCTGGCTTGGAGTGTGTGTGCTTTTGTCAAGCTGTTTGGAAATTAAAGGATCTTGTACGTTAATGGACCACATCCCTTTGGCTGTGACTTCACAGAGGGGGAAAAGAAGCCATAATTTGATTCTGGGATTTTGCGAAGTAAAACAAAACACTTTCAAATCAAGACAATATTTGGAAAATCACATTTACTGAGAAGAGTAGCTGTTTGAGAGGCTGCCCAATTTCTGGCTAATGAAAGCATGGTGGACACTTTGATCATGCAATTTTTCATCTCCTTTGTTAATAATAAATGTTAAGTATTGCTAACTTTACATTAGTGAAGCCAAGCTCCTGTGAGTGTCTGGATCACCTTTACAGTAAGACCAGTGCTGTGTTTATAAACACAAAAAAGCAGGCTTTTGTGTGTATTTCTGCTCAGTGGTGTATCAGTGATCATTTTCTTTGCTGGTTCTGTAGTAAATGATGTTAAAGGACCAGGCTTTGTGCACAGGCTTATTATTTTCCATCATTAGTGCAAGCCACTGAAATGGAGCACAATTTGAACCAGCGCCAGTTCCATTGTTTACATATTTCCTCAAATTTCTAATCAAGATTCAGTTAGCTTGAGACATTAAGGGCCTAGTACTCAATTTACCCAAGCCAATTGTTAATTGTCTGTAAAAATGTGTACAGATTCCTGGTTGTGTTGTTCACAAAAGTCTTTTGATGTGGGTAAAACATATAAAGGCCTCATTATATGTATCCGGCCACAGAACATTAGCCTCGAGGGTCAGCTGGTTGAATTCTGATTGAGGTACTTCCATAGACTTTTAGATCAACTATACTATTAACCTAAGTTATTAGTGTAGTAGTTTAATATGAAATGTAAAATCAGCACACACCCCCAATATGTTTTATTTGGCACGTTTTATAGTATGAGTAAACTGAAGCCAAGTTTTCTAAATGTACAGTACACAGTGTTGATTTATCTTCAGTAACCGCACACAGACTCTATATACACATACCAGTCCAACACTGGGCACACACACACACACACACACACACTCTCTCTCACACACACACACACACACACACACACACACACACCCATATATATTCACACACTAATTCACACCTGGGGGCACTTTAGAGCAGCCAACCCACCTCCCGGGATGTTTTTGGGAGGTGGGAGGAAAACAGAGAACCCAGAGGACACGGGGAGAACATGTGAAACCCCACAGAGACCGTAACCTGAACTTATGACTGAACCACGAACCCTGGAGCTGTGGGTTCAACACTACTCTTTACACCACTGAGTACACAGTGTGCCCACTCAAAATATTTCAGTACTCATGCTCATTTCTTATGTTGTGTCTTATATCAAATTCCTACACTCCTACATTAGCTAACAGTCTAACTGCTATCTAATCAGCTAACCATAACTTTATATTTCATGTTTTTTTTTTTTTTTGGTTTTGTTTACAGATTAATGCTCTGGTTGTTGTTACTATAAAATATGTCTATCCTAGGCTATCTGACAGGCATACAGTATCTGTGTCAGGGCTGTCAGTTTGCCAATATTCATTTTCTGAGCCACTACAAATAGCTAATTAGCTAATGTAGCTAGCTAATATTAGTGTACATTGATCAGTGTTAGCAACCTAGCTATACAATGCTAGCTAGCTAACTTAACCTCACTCTCTTTTCCATATTGCTAGCTAATATTACACATAGCTTGCTAGCTAATTGGCTAATTTAGCTAGCTAATTCTAGTGTATGTACTGTAGGACAAATTTGGCAACCTAGCTAGCTAGCTATCTTTCTCTCACTCTTTTCCATAATGCTAGCTAACATTACCTCTATCCCTTTTTCTGTAATACCAGCTAAATTTTCATCATTCTCTTTCCCCAAATGCTAGCTAACTTTATTTCACTCTCTTTTCCACAATACTAACTAAAGTTTCTTCACTCTCTTTTTCCACAACACTAGTTAAATTTACCTCACTCACTTCACCATAATGCTAGCTAACTTTTTCACTTTCTTTTCCACAATGCTTCTCTACATTTACTCCACTTTATTTTCCAGTGTTGGCAAACTTTAACTCGCTTTTTTTTTTTTTTTTTTTTTTTTTTTTTTTTTTTTTTTTTTTTTTGAGAATGCTAGCTAAATTTACCTCACTGTCTTCAATAATGTCCTTCTAACTCCAATATATCTGCACTTAGGAAACTGTGTGTGTTATAATCCATGCTAAAAAGAAAAAAGAAAACTATAGAAACCCTCATAGAATTTGTAATGGTTATAATGGGAATTGTATTGGTTTAATGGTCTTTTTTTCTACTGGTAATTTGTTGCCCTCTATTGATGGCATGTCTAGTGGATACCATTAATTGTTATGGTAATGGTTTTAATGGTTAGCAGATGGTTTGTAATGCTATTCGTAGTGGAAACCATTAGCATTTCTGTGATGGTTTGTATTGTTTTTTTCAGCAGGGATCTTTTGTCTCGCTATTGATCATGGTCTTCTCATGAACACAATTAAGATGGTCTTGACTCCAACACTGCTGTATATTGAAATGAAAATGAAAATGAAAAATTGTGAAAATGTTTACCTATACACATCTTACTATCTTATAATATGCTGAACAGTTTGCTACATCTCTGTATATGTTGTTTCTTGTCTATGGGAGAACTTGCAGCACCCAAATACTTCATCACCTTATAAAGGCATTACAAAACCTCATGATTTATAGTCTTCTTAATTATAGGAGAAAAGTCTGACTCTCAGGAATGACCAGTAAAAGCCCAATCAAAATACAAGTGATTATTTCCAACTAAATTTCAAACTTTGCCTGAACTATTCAGTGCCATTAGCTGGACTGGAGAGACATCTGGTATTTTAGCGTGCATGGCCTGTTGAGGATAATGTACAGTTGAATCCATCACTGCCTGCTGCACGCTGCTGTTTGCCGAGAAGTCATGGAGCAGGAAGCTGGAGGTTTCCAGGTCACCATCAGCCACATCAATACTGTAACCAAAAGCATCTGAACAGGCTGCAAATTACCTTACAGGTCTGCTCAGTGTTAGTGACCACATGAAGAGTTAGAGCAAACTGTGTGCAGTGGAAAGTCAGGATCTGGATTCTGCAGCTTTTTTGAGGTTCAGGAGAGCTTGTGTTTAGGTAAAGCTACAAATGCCACCTTAGTGTAGAGGAAATAGCTGCCTAATGATGTAAATGTGCTTCCAGGAGTTATGAGTAAGTTCTACTGCAATTTTAAGGGAGAGTTTAACTGAAGGACATTCAGCACCTAGCACTGTGTTGTGTTGCCAATGCTAATCCATCAATAGTTCACTGGATTAGTTGTATTAAAGTAGCAGAGCAAAAGTTATAAATGTTACTGTCGAGTCTTCCAAGTTTAATATAAGAACATCCAGGATTTAGTGAAGTTCAACCAAGAATGTTTCACTTTCCATTAATATGAAATGGAGCAAAAACAGAAAAGTGTAAAATTGCTGCAAAAAAGAAACAGCACACTATGTCACACAGTGTTGCCTTTTAATAGAATCTGTATCGGCTGTCCTCTAAAAGGAAGATAAATAGAAAGCCGGTGTGTGACGACTCTTTCCTGCCTCTGTGCTCAACCTTGACTGGTCTGCCCTGCTGCTCAATATGTCTGCACCGTGATTTCAGGCCTCACTTTGCCATTACACCCAAAGTTTTTGTGTCCTTGTCTGACAAAAATTAGTTTGTGTATCTGTGTAAATCAACTGTTGTATGCGTATTCTCCCTTAAGGGTGCCATTCGATTCCCTGTGCCTTGCCTCCATATTTATGCGCCTCATATTCAGTTCATTGCCTGTGCCTCAGATGCACTATCCATCAAGGGTTTTTATTCCCTGTGCGTCTACAAGACGACGTAACACTTGTATTGTAAATCGCCAGAATATTGCTGCAAATAAAAACAAAATTCTTTACAAGTGCACCTGCAATATGGACAGATTTATAAAAATGATAACAATGCTAAATGCTTGAAGATTTGGAGTGAATGGACAAAACATGGAGTATAGTTTTTTAGACATTGTATATAATGTAAACTGGTTGTCTGACTAATATAAGTTAATTACATGCAAGGCAACATTTAAGACATAATTTAAGTAAAAACTAAAAGAAAATCAGGCTTGGTCCAAGACATCATAATCCTACAACCAACAAACCATGTAAAGACACAAAGAAGAGAAAAGTTTTGCAACAGCATTGATTCCACCGATCAGTAAAACTCTGATCATCATCGTTACAAAGTTTTCAAAGGGCACACAGTGAAAAAATAAGAATATAAACGACCAAGAGCAGGTAACATTAAGCAAAAGAAAAAATACAGAGGACTGAGAAGATGTCTTTTTCAATTTTGTACACTCCGACAAAATCAGTTGCCTTTGGCCTGCTTAGGGGCACAAGGTGAAGAAAGCACACGAAGGCACTGCAATTATTCTGCTCTGGCACAACAACTGAGAGCAAAAGGAGCATCAAAGGTTTTCCTCTCAGCCACAGCACTCCCTCTGAGGAAAACACTGCCTGTGTGAGTAGCACTGGAGAGGCTGCTGCTGCTGCTGCTGCTGCTGCTCATAGGCTCATGTGTGCCATAACTCCACAAGACTCTGCAAACGCTACATCCTTCCCCACAATATGCTGTTGTTGAGATTGGTGTATATGCATAATTTAGATACATTTGAGGATTATGGTAATATTAACTACTGTAATATGATGGATGGTTTTCCTCAATTTAAACTGATGATAAACCTTAATTTTTCATTTGCTAAAAAATGTCCCAATTAGGCAGTTAAATCTATTGCATAATAACAACATTATTATTATTATTATTATTATTATTATTATTATTATTATTATTATTATTATTATTATTATTAATGTTGTTGTTGTTGTTGTTGTTATGTAGTTAGGTAGTTAGTCATTATTGTATTAATGCTGGGATGGATATTGGTTTTCCTGACTTTAAAATTATGTTAAAAGTTCAATCATCTGGCCAATTCGCCTATCAAAGCACAATATTTCTCATACACAACAACAACAACAACAACAACAACAAATGAATTTATGATTAAATTATAATTATTATTATTGTCATTATTCTTTTATTATTGTTGTTGTTGTTGCTGCTGTTGATGATGATGTTGCTGTTTGTTTATTTTTTTATTATCCATTTTTATATATATATATATATATATATATATATATATATATATATATATATATATATATATATATATATATATATATAAATGGATAATAAAAAAATAAACATATATATATATATATATATATATATATATATATATATATATATATATATATATATATATATATATATATATATTTGTTTTATATACATTTATTTAGCCGAAATATTAACCGTAACCCCCATTACATTGTACGTATTTTTCTTGTTATTAAAATAGCATCCCTGTCGTGTTCTGTTTTTTTTGAACGGGCATTTCAAAGGGCAGCTTTTTTCTATCGGGGTCCTCTCCTCTCCCGGAAGAAACGGCTTGCACGTTGTCGACTCGTGTTTGCAACTTGAGCTGAATCCCAAATGGTGGCAGACTCCTTTAATGAAAACATTATTTTAGTGTTGTTGTGTGTCTTACTGAAAAATGAAAATGAAAGTTGTTGCACTGATAAGGTAACGAGGTGTCGTTTGCTAACCCTTATTTATTTTTAATATTCATTGTTCCAATTTATCTTATTTATTATTTTAGCTGTTTAAATGTTTACAGTTACTCATAAAAGTGCACGTGCTTACAAATGTAGCACAGCAGCTACACATTCATACGCAGTCATCTACCATATAAAGCAAAAAGTAATAATCATCATCATCATTATCATCTGTTCATTTCATTCTGTTGTGCTGTTCACAGTGGTGGAAAAGACAGCAGTTACAACATGATGCAGTGTGTTGCTGCAGGACACACTATAGTAGCACTGGCCAACCTCCAACCATCTCAGGGAGGTAAGAGCATAAATCTGAAATCCTTAAATAACTGCTCCTTAAAGTTTTCTAATCAAGTTTTCTCCTCACTCTGTGTCACTCAGATGAACTTGACAGCTACATGTATCAAACGGTTGGGCATCAGGCTATTGAGCTGTATGCAGAGGCCATGGATCTGCCACTGTACAGGAGGACCATAGAGGGCTCGAGTGCGGACATAAGCAGAGAATACAGCCCAAACAATGCTGATGAGGTGGAAGACCTGTACCACCTACTTAAACTTGTAAAGGTAATCCTCGTGAAGGTGCTTTGCAAGTAAAGTAACGATCTTAAGGCTTTCAGCCTTCAAGCATCAAGCATCAAGCAAATCCCAAGTATTTCAAATCATGTCACAAGTAAACACCTAGTTAATCAGCTAAAGTCAGTTCCTAAGTCTTTTGGGCTTAAAGCTTTTCCGCTTTCCAGATGCCATCCAGGTGTTCATTCATATCCACAGCATGCATTGATGCACTCGAATGTCTTTGTATATCACTAAGTATGTTTACAGCCACAAAATAAAATGATAAAACAGTAAATATCAAAATGTTCACATACACTTACTCCCACATGTAATGTGACTGCAGGAAATGGGTGTCTTCATGAGTCAGTCAGTAATCAGAGTTCTTTCTAAATACATACTTTATGCATCTTATATATTTATACCCCCCCCCCCCCAACAAAAAACAAAACATAAAAAAACCCAAGGTTGAAACCTTGACCCTACAAGACTTCTTGATGGAATTTATTAGGTGTTTGATTTGTTCAAGATAAGTGTTGCATAGTCTTTTGCTGCTTATGTTAAATACTACATGTTCGTACGTCAATATCCGGTTATATCTGTGCTCAATCACAAATGTAGAAAGATGAATGATTGCATGAATAATCTGATTGTTAGGCTAAAACAATTTAAAAAAAAAAAAAAAAACTTTATTGGATTTCTTAAAATCTCATAATGGTTTAATCCAGTTTAAAATGCTACAGTATGTTATTTACATGACTACTTAATAATCCTGTGGAAATCACATAGTTGTCTGATAATTAGTATGCATTAAACACATTTGTTATGGCATACTTAACACATGAAAGAATACAGGGAGTAACCATCTATGAGAAAGTTACATGGCTGTAGGAAATTCTAGCTGTACATACTGTATGTAACTATGTGTTACTGCTGTATTTGATAGTGTTAGGTTCAAGTTCTGATAGTGACAGCAAGTAGTTGTCAAGAAGTAAAACAAGGATGCTGCAGTGGAAAAGAAGCACCTCAGAGTGATGATGAGCCATATGAGGAGTGGCAAATTAAAGGAAAAACCATCCTCAAGTGTGTTAGTGTGTATTGAAGGGACAAACACCAGGCTTCCAGCTCACTAGTTCACCGTTATCAGTGTTTTGTCTAACATTGGCAGTTGTCTAACAAGCTGCTCCAAAATGTGCTTAATTGGGCTGAGATCTTGTGACAGATCGCCAAAACAATATGATTTACATCATTTTTATGTTCATAAAACCATTGAGTGAGCCCTGTGGATGGGGGCGGGGTCATCCAGGAAGAGGCCACTCCCATCAGGATAGAAATGATTCATCGTAGGATGAAGGTTTAGTATTTTGCAGTGACCCTTTCCTTTCCTGCTATATAAAGAGAACACGGGGCTGATTTTGTGATCTGCAACAAGATGTTTTAACTTGTGCTCTATTCTCTTTTTTAATATATATTAAATGTTTCACCTTCCCCCTTTTCTCTTTTTTTGGAAAAGTTTTATTATATAGTTCTTATAATATGGCTTCACAATTTTGTTGTACATACCTAAATATTGTACATACCTAAATATTGTCGTGCACTGTGAAGAAGTCAAGTATTGTGTGGGGTTTTATTTATTTATTTTTTTATTGCAATATGTTATTAGCATGGTGGCTTAGTGGTTGGCATGTTTGCCTCGCAACTCCGGGGTTGGAGGTTTGATTCCCGCCTCCGCCCTGCGTTCATGGAGTTTGCATGATCTCCCCGTGCTTTGGGGGTTTCCCCTGGGTTCTCTAGTTTCCTCCCCCAGTCCAAAGACATGTGCTGTAGGCTGATTGGCATTTCTGAATTGTCCGTAGTGGG
>CM042543.1:12268259-12270759 GCA_023630585.1 Cranoglanis bouderius
CAGGTGTGGACATCGTTGGGCGACAGTCGTCATGGTGATTGGAAGACAAGTGGATCAAACTGATCGATCAGCGGGTAGCTCCCAAATGTGTGTTTGTGCGTGCGCCCTCTAGGGCCTGTTCAGAGACAGGGTCAATGGTTCTTCCACAGCCTTTTCGGCAGCAGTCCTCTGCTTGGCGTAGGCCTTGTGGATTCTGCCTGGTGACACATTGAGCAGTGGGCTTCCACCCCCCTTTTGGAATTAGGGAGTGGTGGCTGGGAGGCTTGCCCCCACTGGTCAAGGAAAACTGTGTGGTGAGCGTTTACCTTCTCTGGTCATTTTGCAGAAGGTATGACCAGTTCAGTTCTCTGTGAACGGTGTTAAATTCATCTGTGAATGTGTACCCTGGTTCTGCTGAAGTATGGATTTCAGCTCGGGTCGCCAGCAGGTTGTTTTTGCAGGCTTTGACCTTAGCGTTCCTTTCTGTTCCGTTCACTTTTTGCTCTGGTTAGGAGAGCTTCACTTGTTGGAGTTTCCTGATGAGTTTCTCTCTGGATTCTCTCTACAACTGCTCTCTGTGCTCGGTCTCTGCATGAGGCCCTTTGTAGTTTTTCCACTGCCTCTCGGAGCTCTGGGTCCCTTTCACCTTCTGTCCCGCGCCGGTTCTGGGTCTCGAGGAGTATGCTGACCTAGGCAGCTTTGAGTGTGGGCCTGGTTCCTTCAGGCCTCCTCGTACTGGAGCTTGAGCACGCTGCTGCTTCTTGCTCCAGGTGGACGTTGCTCGTTTCGCTGAGTCGTGCCTGGGCGCTGAGGTTGTGTGCGAGGCTCCCGATGATCTCTGCCCATCCTTTGGGGTTCTGGATCAGATTGTGGGCCGTCTGTCCGCTTACGTCGTCGTCCAGCTGCTCTCTGTTTAGGTGCTGTAGATCGCCAGCAACTTGGAGCAGGAACACAGTCGTCACAACATACAGCCAGGTCTTGAGGAGGTCCCAGTGCTTGGCGGGACTGGATGATTGGGACACGATAGCTCACTGTTGGTGAGAGAGAAAGAACACCAAAGGCCATACAAGTCCGCGCAGAATTAATGAGCTACAGTGACACTGAATTTGGTACACAGGGAGTATACAAATTTGGCTAACTGGTGTAGACAGTTAGTAGTACATAGGCCAGACACTTATGGTTTTTGGCTATAAGTGGCCAGGGAGGGCCAGTTTGTGTGGGTACACGCCAGATCTAAATAGAAATTTGGACAGGCAGTAGCCTAGTGGGTCATCTTAAAGACACTGGCTGCCTGGGTCGTCAATCTAGCATTTAGCTTTTTCCTTGCTGGTTCTCATAGGCTCTGCCTGTATGTGAACTTTGAGAGACAAGTCACAACAGAACAGCAGCTAACACAAAGGAAAACAAAACTGAAACAATTAAAGGAGGGAAATGTAAAGCAAGATGCAAATGAAAACAGGTATAGCTAGAGGAAAATGGAAGATTTAAGTTAGCTGTCACGCATAGGGTTTATAACAGGCCTGCCGGAGTGGGGGCGCTGTTGAGTCATAAGCCCTATGGAGATGGTATAGCTTAAGAGAGAGAGAGCTGGGCCAAACACTTAAATAATCAGAGATGCCATGGCTTATACTAAGTGGATGGGCTGTATGCCCTTTAGCTATGCCTGGGGTGAATTGAGGTTGCTCAGATGAGAATCAGTGGTGAAGCCAACCTACCTGACGGTCCCCAAACACACAACTGCAGTGTGACTCAGGGTCCCTCGCTTTCCCGTACCACGGTGCGACCACTCAACTAGCTATGACCTTTAGCACAATTGGGCGGCGGTCAGGTGAAGCATGCCAACTGCCAGGCTGCAGAGCCGGAATCGGGTTTCCTCCTAAAACCCTTTTTGGGTTCAGCTGCCTCTGTGGCAAGCTGTGCCAGACGGGCAGGTCCGTCGGTACGAAGCCTTACTGTGGGTACGTAACCCAACTGCTCTGGTGGTCAGTTGGCCCTGTCTGCCTTTTCACCTGGAGTGCTCAAGTGCTGATGTCACCTGTGTGCCGCCTACCAATGGTACGAGGGCCGAGGCGTCCGACACACACACCCATAGCCAGCGCTGGGTCCGCCAGTCCAGGCGACTCCATTCACCGAATTCAACCTGGGGACAACCGTCGCTTCTCCGCAGAGCACTAGGGGGAGCATTACCTGCAAGTATACAAATGGCTGAACAAATGTAACTTGATATTAATTTATAATTTCAATTTAAACCTTGTTTAAATTAAATCTAAATTAAAGCAGGTGTAGGTTAAAGATAAAGCTGATACCTATAGTAATCAGACTCACTCAATTAATGAGAAAGATAGAAATATATAAATAAGGAAATAATGAACCGTATATGAAAATTAGAGGTACGAATTACAAGAGAAAAGAGAAGGAAGCCTTCTCTATCTGTGGATGTCCTGAGGAGAAGTCCTACTAAGAGGGAGGCACTAATGGACAACACAGAATCCTGATTTAAATCTTACTTAAACTTGGCTTT
>CM042543.1:12275759-12425759 GCA_023630585.1 Cranoglanis bouderius
TACATACATTGCATATACTTGTAATTAACAGTACTGTCCCATACTTTATGCCAATAATTATTTGTTTTGGTTCAAAAGACATCCCCGACATGTACATGCAAGTTAAAATAAGGTCTCAAGTTAGTGATGAATTGCATGTTGAGGCACGACAAGTATTTCTGATTTTGTCCTAAGTCATGAACAATGTGATTTGAGTTATGCAAGTCCTGGTCACTTGATTTGAGTCCTCAGATGTGGTGTCTTACAGAGTGTGCCTCCAGTAAAAACTACTGAATGCAGTTTTATATCAACTGCATACTTGTCATTATGATTTTATCCAGTTTACTGAATGTAACATTTGATTCCATTTAATTTTGCAGTGTATATGAGTGAACCGAAAACCTCTTAGTCTGTATATAGTACAAAATTCTGAGTCAATGACCAAGAACTGTCTGTTTTTATTTCATTATTTTACCTAATTTGCAATTATATTCCAGGATCCAAAACTGAGATTTGTTGAAATTTGTTGTATTTAACACAGCATTGATGACGCAGTATTGTCGCTTAAAAAATCACATCTGATTATTGACTCGGGTACACTGAGGCATTACATTAACATTAACATTCCTATACCCAGTACAGTTGAGGAACATACAGTAATTAGTGTGTCCCAAATCTCCATACATAGGGGACTATGTATGCCAGCACCATGTACAGTACTGTGCAAAAGTTTTACGCACCCTAATTTTTTTTTTCTTTTTTAGTAAAAACTTTGTTATTGATTTTTTATTCTATGATGTCTACATTATCAAGTCAGTACAAAAAACATTTTAGACTCCCAAACATTAGGGTTCTAGAACAAAATTAAATGTTACAGAAAAATGTTTGTATGTCATTAAAGAAAGCATATTACGTAAGAGACCAAAAAACACAATGAAGGCTGCTGGGTTTTGCTACAAAAATAAGAAGCGAGTGTGAAAGTCAAAGTCTCCAGAAGAACTGTGGCTGGTTCTGCAAGATGCTCAATAAAACTTACCAGCTCATTTCCCTATAAAACTGCACAAATTGTACTGGAGACTATTTTTATTTTTATTTTTTTGTCACACCAAATATTGACTTTATTTCACTTACTATTGTTTACTGCTCTTTACTGTATTTTTTTTTTTTAATGTAGAAACATTTCATTATTTTGAAGGCATTTTTGCTCTGCAGCATTTCTTTGCATGTGCCTAAGACTTTTGCACAGTACTGTATATTGTGCCTTTGTCAGGGGATGTTCGTGGACGTCCACTTCACAGTTGGCCCACAACACTTCCAGTCTTTTTGAATTTCTTAAGTTTGGCAACAGTGTCATGCGTGATGTGCTTGCCATGTTTCCTGTTAAACTCCATCACAACCTGGGACAGCTTCCTGATCCAACCATAAGAATGATTTCAATGTGTTTTTCTTTTGTCAAAGGCATTCTTAAAGGAAATGTGAAGACAAAAAAATAATTAAGTTAATAATTAAGTTAAGTATGAAAAACTTTGCGACATTTTGCTAAAAAGAGTTAATTTCCCCTATGTATGGAGACAAATGTGTATATAAATAATGTATGTATGTATGTATGACTTTCATGTTTGTCTCTACGATCTTCTGTGTAAAAAAAAAATAAAATATTGTCCCAAATGTATTATTCAACTTTTGTCCCTCAAGTGTAGTTAGAAAATATTAATTCTGAGGGCCTAACATTTGATGAGCAGGTTGTGTTATGAGGTGTCTGTCAGGTCTCTTGCCTGATGTACTTTGTTCACTTCACCATGCTTCTTTCTGGCATGAGAGAGTTAATCAGAGTTAAAAAGTTCTCTTCCTGACAGAGTGAGCAGCCTCTCATACCTGCACTGGACACTGCAGATCATCCTGCATCCTGCGCCTTTAGTGCGCCTTCAACCTGAGCGCCGTCAAATTTTTACTGCTTGTTATTTTGTTATAGGGGGCTAGACGGCCTGACACTGTGTAAATAGGAATGGGGAAATGCTCTTTCTGTACGTCTTTGTGCAAACATGTTTGTTCAGCGTCACTCTCTCATTGGACATGACCAGAACGTGAAGGGCAGAGCTCATGAACCTGCCTCAGGGCCACTTGTCCCTTTTTTTTTTTCTTTTTTTTTTTTCTTTTCTTTTCTTTTTTTCTTTTTTAGCTTTAACAATCTCCAAAAAGGTCTATCCCCTTCACCATTGCTGTTTTTGCTGAGTTCTGCATTATTTTGGTCAGCATGGGCCACTGTAGTGTTATTCCTGTTTTCTCCTAACCCATCTTATTACCGGATGTCCCACAGGTGGTTGTTGTTGTTGTTGTTGTTATTGTTGGGGGGCCACTAAGGACCATTAGATCTGCCGTCTTTATACTTTTTACCACACTTTGGATGATCTGTGGACTTACTCCTGCATATAATAAACACTAATTTCCTCTCTGTGTTTAAAGGAGCAACACGCAACACTGTTTGAGTCTCCGTGTTCACCCGTTCTGCTTAGGCCTTTTATTTCAAGACAAATAGTTGAAAGAAAGAAAATAGGAAATTGCTGTTATCGTGTTTATCATAGTGAGTTATATCAGTTCAGAGGTGGAACATTTTGCTGTAGGCTAGAAGAGCAATTTCACTTTCTCTTTAAAACACAATACTTGATTTTTTGCTTCAGTTAATAAGGTATGAGATTGGATTATATTACCCTCTCCTTTTATCCAAAAGTAAGTGAAATAAGGCAGTTAGATGAACTACTTTTTTTTTTAAAAAAAAAAAAGCATATTTTTCCCCCTTCATTTACAAATGAGTTCCTTTATAAGTTTTATATTCGCTCGTTTAACATCAGTGAGTTTGCTCACACTGTGTTTGCCTGTGTGCTGCTTTTCAAGATGTTTTCCACTCAGCGTTCACTCGAGTTTGATTTGTGGTGGAGGGAATGAAAAAAAAAACAAAAAAAAAACAGCCCCTACGATAATTAACTGTTGAATCACTCTCCCAGGAAAAGAGCAGTTTTAGCATCAAAAAATGTGTTTGGGAAGTGTGATATTTTGAAAGATCCATCCTAGCAGTTTGAAATAATTAGATGTTATTAAAATCTTTTGGGGAAATGACACTTGAACATAGATGAAAGAATATTTTTAGGTGGTGTACTGAAACACCCCTTTCGCTCTTTGTAATGGGTGAAGTGTGTGAGGAGAACTTGTGTGAACTGTGATGCAACAGTGCCACCTATAGCTGCGTCTGACTCACACTTCATGCAGTGTTGCCCCCCCCCCCCCCCCCTTTTTTTTTTTCTTTTTTCCTAAAGAATTGGTTGTCCTTTTCAGAAATCAAAAGAAGGTATCATTTTCTTTGCCAGTATTGTTAATGGGGGAGGGGGGCTTATGGGGGGGGGGCATCTTTTTCAGCGGTGATGTTAATCGTGTGGTGACAATGTGGCCTTGCTCTCATCCCTCCTGCTCTCGGTGGCTCTCAGGCTTTTGATGTGTGTAATCCGAGAGACACGGCGCAGTCGGGCCATGCACTGACGAGCCTGAACTCTGAACCTAGCTTTTAGACAAAGAGATAACAGTTTTGTCAGTGGAGAGATCTTTCTTCATTTCTTCATGTGCACGCTGATTGCAGGAATATGCCCAAGATCGATGTACTCTTTCCTTCAAGTGCGCGTCTAATAAATCAGCGGCCGAGTTAAATGTCGGCTGTGTCTCGTGATCCTCGTAAAAGGATTAAAAATTCTCTAATATGAGATAATAACGGAGATAAAAAGGTGATTTTTGACACCCACAGATCTTAATTATTTTTAATTCCTTCATGTTTACCTCTGAGTTTGAGAAGCAGTGATATTGATCCAGTAATAGCACATAAAGTAGATTTTCTTTTTAATCTGCACATCTGCACCCTAGTGATTAAAATCAGTCACATCTGGCTGCAATGCCACTTCACCTACAGGATCTTCGAAACATTACATGTGGACATCTCGAATCCTGTACTTGTGTGTTCACATTCCCATGCCTGTGTGTATATCTATAGGTCAGAGGTCAGGTCAGAGGTGCTCTGACATATGATTTGTTAGCATCTCTTACCTCTTTAACTTGGTACATCACATATTGGTGCTAGAAACTCTAGGTTGAACATTTCACCCTCTTGCACATCCCTGGATTTAAGCAAGGTTACATATAATATGCTGGAATAAACTACAGGATTTTTTTTTTTTTTTTTAAATATAATAGCATAAATTTTTTTGTGGTTTGTCAATAAGGGGAAAATATTTTTTAAGTTCATATAATCTCAAGACCATACACCATGTTAGGTTAAAAAAAACGATGTAGTGAAACCTACTGCATGTCAGCTCCAGTGTTTTAAGTTATTTCGAGAAAAAAAAAAAAAAAGACTGGAACTCTGTGGTTTAACTGCGGTTTAGCGTGCTGGCTCTCTTGTATGTAAAACATTAATGAATAATGTCTGTAGTTCGACTTCTATGAATCTGATTTAGACTCATACTAATAGGCATTGTAGAAAATTCATATCCCTCTCTTGTCATATTTCTTTTTTAGAAAAGAGGATGATTATTTTGGTAGTTGATTTCCAGAGCCAGGATGTACCTGGGGCCTTTTTTTTTTTTTTTTTTTTACTTTTTTTTTCTATTCTTTCCCCTTCCACCATCTGACCTGTCATGAAAAGCCACAGAAGAGCAGCGCTCCGTCGCTTTGTAGCCGAACACTTCCTTCCATCGGCGTGTATTAAAAACACAGGCGTTTTGGCTGAGCTAATCCTGGTGTTTAAGTGCACTCCTGGGCCCGAGCGGCCTCCATTATCGACATCATCAGACGAGCACGGGGCCTCCTGAGAGCAGGGTCCATCAGGCCGGCCCAAAACACGCGTTTGTTTTTCCTCTGTTTCCTCGTCTGTTCGTGTCTGGGCCTCTGCGCTAGGGGCTAACTTTTATCCGGAGCCTTCAGAAGGCTGGCGCTGGTGGAACTCTCCCGCTGTGAGGCCGCGGGCCAGCGAGCTGCTGAGCCATGCTGATCGATTGTACCCCTGCATCGAGGTGTCCCGTGTGCTGCACGCTAGTGTGCAAGAAAAATCAAAATCAAAACTCTTTGTGATTACTGTCACATTATTGCTAAAATGGTGCCGAACTCAAAACGAAAAAGGGTATATTTAAACCTGGATTCACTGAATACAAAAATTCACTCGTATCAGTCCATTAGTAGATGGAAATGAACCAATGGATACGTGTCCATCGTACAGAATGTGAAGCAGAGTAAAGCCCAAATCCTCACACAATATAAACACGCTTTTACACCCAGCAACTCCTGTGTGTGCTGTTGTTTTCTGAATTTATCAGGTTTCAACAGACAGAGCTGTTTCTCTAGTGTTAGGAATGGGTGAGGTTTCTGCTTGTTTTCCACACGAGGAAGGATAGCGGTGTGGCTCAGATAGTAGCCACTCGCATTGTTTCATGCCCAAGTGGAAGTGGTGGGACAGGATCTGTTCGACACACAGAGCCATTTCCTCAGCCGTGATCAAACTCCCCCCAAACAGTAGATAAAGAGCTTTGCCTAAAGCCTTTGTAATTTGTATTTTTCTGCTCAATCTTGTTTAGTGATGATGGAGAGAGATAGGCCTTATCTCGGTTTGCCGAGAGCATGAGCAGCCAACGCCGCTTGAACATTGTTGAAATAGAGTCTGCTTTTTGGCCTTTTTATCAATTGCGCCTGGCTATTAAGATGAGTTGTAGACATGGCTCGGAGTTATTTGCATCAGATCACTGTAACCCAGGTTTACACACTTTTTTTTCGTGATTGAGCCACTGCAGCTTTCAGGCTGATACACTACAATCAATATACGAAGGGAAATGTGTAAGTCTGGATAAGTAATCTGAAAGACCTTCCAAAATGCTGTTGAAATTTGAGTTAATAGAAATTGCCCTCAGAGGCTTCCTTCACTTTAGAAAAAAAATAAAAAATCCCTCAAGTTCTGTGTAATTATGAAACATAGATAAAGAAGTTTGAGTGTGTGTAGTAGGAGCAGCCAGCACGCTTTGCGGGAATGTGGACTTCCCAATAAAACGCTCAGACCTGGAGCCCATCCAACAACAGCATAGTTTTACTAAGGCAGAAATAAAGAGGCTGTGAAGCTTCGGGCGCTTCAGATCACAGAGCCATTCACTTCCTTCATGAGTTCCTGGCTCGGTCTGCGCTTTTCTCCTCACATGGAGTGTGAGCGATAGCTCTCAATCAGCTCTCACCGACTTATCCCACCCCAAAAAAAACGCCACTGATGACTTTCAGTGTTTTGTTTTGGAAAGCATTCCCTGGGAGAAATATTTGTGGCAGACCCTACACCTCCTGCTGCTGAAGCCATAAGCAGCCTTACAAAAACAGAGTCTGGAGTCTGGACAGTGTGTCAAACCTGAGGCCTTGCTTTTTTTTTTTCAGTCTGCTTAAGAGGAGAAGGGGGGAGGACGACTTCTGAGCCGACAGAGCTGTTGACAGGGATTCTGAAGATGGATCTTTGTGCTGTTTTTTTTTTTTTGTTGTTTTTTTTTGTTGATTCTTTTCCCCCTTTCGGTATAATGAGTGATGAGTATTAATCAGGAAAGCATTTGGCTAGACCAAAGTTAAGCAGTATTGTTGTGGTGAGTGTTCAGACAGAGATGGATTCATTTTCATATTCTTCCAATGGAAGTAGTGTGAGAAGGATACACGCCAGTTCCTACTTGTTTATGTCTTTGGTTTAAGTCGTGTCAGGACACGGGGTTGATTTATTTTGTTCTTTCTGAGGAGATGTTATCTAACAACCATTAACATTTTAATAGAGATGCATTGTGAGTCTGGATAACCTCTTCTTCTCACTTCTGAACTATGAAAGGCTCCATATATATATATATATATATATATATATATATATATATATATATATATATATATATATATATATATATGGCTCCATTCCCTCAGCTCGCACTTTTCCACGCATGTCAGTATGGAAATTCTTTTTTTTTTTTTTTTTTTTTTTCGGCTACGAGAGCACGGTGAAACCCTGGCTTTGTGCTTGCTTTGGCCATACACAGGTTCAACCCAACTCACGTCTGCCCTGTGTTTACGTAATAATATATATTTAGGAGGAAACTCGTGAAACGTTAATCTCTCCACTTTTTAACCCTGATGAATTCCTACATTTTCCAGCTGTGCGGCATGGCATATTTATGCGCGAGCCTATCTGTGAAAACGGTTCTGTCAGTGTAAATGAATCACGGCTAGCCTCATGTGTGCACTGCAGGCTAAGAGACCTCATACCACTCAGCCCACATGTCTTCATTTCTTAAAATAAATTTAAAAAAAAAAAAAAATTAAAAAAGGAGGAAAGAAACAGTTTTCTGTAAGGTGTTGAAAGGTTCCTCTGTTACTCCCACAGCGCTGTAAGTTTCTCAGAGAGGTCATCATTGTTTTGTGGCTTGCGCGACCACAAAGTAAACTGTTATGGCTAGGACACAATGGTCAGTGTAAGCTATTGGTATATATCACATTCCATAACACACAGAACCTGCCTGGCTTGTGTAATAGTGACTTCTCAGTCTGAGACATGCACTTCAGCAGGGAAGACACACACAGACATGGACATGCATTGGTTTCACCAAGAAAAGAGTGTCTTCCTGTAGTGGAGCACAATATCACTGATTAGAAATGAACCCATCTGTAGAATATCAGAATGGTGTGATCACAAGTGGTGGCCATTTCAAGTCATTTTGTAGTCGAGAAAGCAAAAAAAAGCATCTAATAGATTAATCATTCATTATCTACATGATGCAGCATGTAATTCATTTACACTAATTTAATAACAGAAACATATTTTCCTTTTTTAGGCTACGTGACAAAATCTCAGCAACTGGTTATATATCAAATATAACATTTCAATGAATTGCACTAGGAATTAATTTTTTGTTGCAGCCACAGACAGAGTGAACATGACATTATGCATTCATACTGTAAACGATAGAAGGTGAAAATCACAAGAAACTAATAGTATTTTTATCAGTCCATACAGGATTTCGCAGGTTTTTTTTTTGATTGTTTGTTGTTGTTTTTTTTTGTTTTGTGATTGTTGCGGCTAAAAATGCTTGATTTTGCTGCATCTTTTAAAAAAAATTTGCGATGCATTTTGCGGAGGGTTTTTTTTTTTTTTTTTTTTTTTTTTTAGCGTTTTTACAGAAAACTACTTGAATTGGTGAAATTGCATGAAATTGTTTTGTCTTTCGCTGTGATGTTTGTTGGTGAATTGAATGAATTAAATTGGTGAGTTGCTTGATTTTGCGCTAATTTCTGCAATGGCAAAATCGTAAAATCCTGGAGAGACTGTTTTATCATTAATGCTAATGTTTCAGATTTTATTTAAATACCTGCAGTTGTAACATTTCTACCTTAGACCTAAATCTTCAAATTGTCGTGTAGACGTTTTCCCCTTAACTTTTTTTTTTTTTTGACTTCTTACAAGAAACTTCTTAAAAGAAAGAGTTGTTAGATTTTTGACAAAATCAAAACAAAGACAAGAAATGTTCCATAGCTTCTCTATTCCATATTCAAGATTCTGCACTGTTTCACTAAGGTCAGGTTTTCCTTGAGTTTCACCTCACGTGTTCAGACGGCACTCTAATGGATTTGAGCTAAAACGGATCATCAGGTTTTACACAAACTTAAGGAGTCCATGCCAGCTTGAGCGCACACTGTCATTAACGCAAAAGAGGGACGGATGACGTACAAAGAAATTTAAATTCTTGTAAATATTTCAAAGATTCCACTTTTCCCTCAAGTTGTTGTGACGTGATAATCTAATTTGTTATGAAAAATGTTGTATTAAATTAAAAAAGAAAGCGAAAGAGAAGCATTTCCACTGGTCTCAGATATTTGGAACATGCACTGAATGTTTATTAGAGGTTACAACCTACACAGTGCAATATATGCCCAATTAAAATCCATTTGTGAGTCAGAAAAATGAATATAGTAAACTTAATATAAACCATAATATTGTACAGATGTGGCAGGCGCACATTAATATTGTCTTGCCAAGCATAAGCAATAGTTTATTGAAGAGTTGCAAATTCTCTTTACACTCTTATAGACATTCTGTCTATTCTCACTGATATTAAAGTATTGGCACATATGGCTTTGCTTGGGTATACTGGCCACCATTCCTGCAGGGCACCAGTGTTGTTTTAAATAACTGCTTAATGAGATGGACAAGCAACAGCACCACCAGCGATCCATAGAATTTCAAGGGCACTTTACTAATTTATTAGGTGCTTACATAATGAGTGCACAGTTACTTAGTGATCACAGCTTTGAAATGTATTATAAACCCTGTGGTAGAAACATTGCCTGCCGCACGTTTGGTCTAACACTGGCTGGTGTAGACCAGTAGAATACCAGTGTGACTTCTTAACTGAAGAATCTTTACTAAGAGTCATTCATAGTTGCTGTTGGACCCTGAACACTGATCCATGATTTTCAGTTTGTGTTGTCTGTGCTGTAGTGTGTCACCTTGTCATGGGAGGATTCTGTCCTGTTAAGTAAAGGGCATCGAAAAAAGAAAGAAAAAAAAAAAAAAAAAGTGGGTCCTCATGCGTTCAACAAAGCCTCTCTGTATATCTCAGACAGCAGTGCTGGATTAAGTGTATGTGTGTGTGTGTGTGTGTGTGTGTGTGTGTGTGTGTGTGTGTGTGTGTGTGTGTGTGTATGTCAGGCCCTGAAGGTGTTTGGAAATTTTATGAAACACAATTTGTTTGACCTTACATGTATTGTCACAGAGGTCCTTCTATCCAGGCAGTGCTGTGTGTGTGCAGGGAACCAATCCCATTACAGACACGGCCCGAGCTGATATAATGGAAGGACCCATTAAAACCATGTCTCGCCTGCTCATTCATTGATGGATGCAGTGGATACAGAAGAGGGTGGGGTTAAAGTGTGTGTGTTTGTGTGTGTGTGTGTGAGAGGCACAGTGAGAGTATGATGGTCTTATGTGCCCTTGAGCAAACTGTCATTCAAGGCACTTTAATTAATTTCCTGCTCCTTCCTGCCTAGTCATGCTCAGTCAAAGGGGCAGTGTGTGTAACAGCATTAACACGATGCTGAGTGTACATGAGAATCTACAGCTTTCCACACGATATGATATTGATTTCGAAAAGCAACGATTCAATATTTGATTCGACTGAATCTGCTACAGTATGATCTATTTACAAACCGTAGGGGTAGGCCTACTGTTAATTAGTGTACTGTTAATGGTGTAGAGGAGGACTGTTTTAAAGCATAAGAGTTATGGACACATCACTTTGATGTCCTATTAAATTATTCACACGTAAAATAAAAATACATTTTCTACATGTTATTAATATTAGTTATTATTTTGAATTGTCCAGTCTTTTTTGTAAAGTTGTGTAAATATTTGTGCAAGCCAAACTAAACTAAAAAGTTCTATTGGATTTGCAAAAGTTTTGGAAACACCGATTGACTCACATCTATGCCAATAAAAAAAAAAATATATATATATATATATATATATGTT
The DNA here is from genome assembly GCA_023630585.1 of Cranoglanis bouderius. NCBI lineage: Eukaryota > Metazoa > Chordata > Actinopteri > Siluriformes > Cranoglanididae > Cranoglanis > Cranoglanis bouderius. Next base: position 12,286,303 of record CM042543.1, read on the forward strand.
ATTAAACATTATAATACACTCTTGAAAAGGTCCAAATCTGGAGCCAAATGACAGAAAAGGTCATTATTTGTCTTAATTTATGGATTTATGTTGCTTTCTTTTTTTTCCTACAAAATTTAATATTTCTTTAGTTAATGTGTTTAATATAAAATCACTGGGTTTCACAATTCAATTTCAGTTTCATAATTCAATTTGTGTGTGTAATTGAAATACATGAAGCTATTTAAACTTGACCGTGTAATCTGTAAATAAAAGAGCAGTAACTCATTTGAAGCCGGTCATACGGAGCCTCTAAGGGGACATGGTGATGGAAAAAATATGAGATGGGAGGACATTTATATTTCAATGCTTTTGCGTTCGCTCGCAAAACCTTTTGAATTTTGTGCATTCTCTCACAAGGATATTTGAGTTCTCTCGCAAAGACTTGTGTTCTCCCGAGAATATATTGAGTCCTCTTGTAAAACCTGTTGCGTTCTCTTACGAAATGCGCGTTCTCGCGAGAGACTTCTGCGTGGTGCGTGCTTTTGTATTTGCACAGCATCATTTGAATGATCTGAATCACTGCATTGCTGCCAGCGAGAAATTAAACCTGAAGTATAGGAGGAGTATGTTTTGACGGGAGGACGTAACGGTTTTATGAGAGAACGGAAAAAATGCTAGAGAACGCAAATATCTTTGCGAGAGAATGCAAAAAAAAATTGTGGGAGAACGGCAAAAAAATTGCGAGCGAACAATTTCTTTCGCTCGGTTCCCCCAACAGTTTCTTGGGGGGGACGCAAAAGTTTTGAAACATACATTTTCCTCCCATCTCATATTTTTTCCAACACTATGTTCCCTTTCGGATACGATCAATAGAGGTCTATATTAAATCATTCTTCTTATGCGTAAATTTGCACTCTCAGGAGCACGAGTGGGATACGAACGTTTTTCTGACGTTTTCACGAAGATTTTCATGAATACCAAATTTCATAAATGCTCCTACGAGCCAGTTAACGAATAAATCCATTCGTATCCAGATTGATAAATGAGACCCATTGTATCTGAATGTTTCTTGGTTTTTGTTGCTTGGAGTTGTGCAGGTCATTTTTTTTTTTTTTTAATCATGATGACTATTTTGGTTTATGAGTTTATGTCTAGGCCACTTGAGGATATTCAGGACAATTTTGAGGCCAGTCATAAAAAGTGACCCAATTTTAGGCCAGTCTTTTATCAGATTATCTGTTGATATCGATATGGAGCATATAAAATCGAGTCTTAACTCCTCCGGTCCTACTCAGAATAGTTCTCTAGTCATGGCATCCCTGATTCAAAATATGTTCAATATTTGGGACTCGACACACTGTAATGTCAGAGCGGAACCGTGTATCTCGTGTGAAAACACAATCTTGACGTTATGCCTGAAAATCTGATCTGGCCGAGCTGAACTGTTCGTTGTAAAAGTCACGTTTGATCTCTCTGTGGTATGTGGTGTATGTGGTGTATGTGGTGGTGGTTTCATTCTGAACAAGTCTTGTAGTGTAGTGGGTTTGACTGAAGGAAAATCCAGGACGAAAAAAAAAAATCTTGTTGTTTGGCCACGCTTTAGATAACATTATCTAAATGGCTGGCATTAGATATCAGTGTTTATTGACTGTATTGTGTTACATCATTAAGTTCCTCATTGTTACATTTGAATTGTTTATTTGCATGCTGTAGTGGCATCATTTATTTGAGTGTAATTGGGTTTATATTGAGTATTCAAAGAATTCACATGATCAATCAACGAATGATATTTTTTGCGCAGTCTTATTGTGGTTTAGAGGTTTATGTATATTTATTAGAAGTTTATCATGTACAATGTGCATAAAAATCCTTTTTTTTATTATTTAAAAATGGCAAAATGCAATGTTTCATTCCTCAATTGGCTAAGTAGGTGTAATAAACAGTTGTGATTTCAACATTGTGCAAAATGATCATTGTATTACTTGAATAATTTTAGATTAACAAGTCTGTGTAAAAACTGTGTTGCTCCCAAGTAGGAATGTATAGCCTATAAATCCTTCGCAATAAATTGGCCTGCGTGTAAATTGTCACTTTTCCCTCATTGCTTTGGGTAATTATTTCTTTTTTTGGAACACGTGCAAGCTTTAATCACTTAACATCTTTATCATCCAGCTCAGTGCATTCATTTTTATGAAAGACGTTCGGGGCTTCGATTTAATGAATTTGACAATTAGCGAGTCGTGTTAATGAGTGTTAGGGGCTAAGGAGCTTCATTGACAGGGCTCTGGGCCTCGGAGCTCCGCTGCTCCCAGCTGCAATGCTTCATTTCTGCTTCTCCTGCCCAAAGCTTGAAAAATGAGCCAGACACGAAAGAGGACGAAAGATTAAAGGATGGCTTGCTTTAGAGTGCTAGTTTCCTGCCACTTCATTACAGAGTAGCTGTGCGCTATGGTAATATAGGGACGGTAGAAAAAGAAAAGACGCATTGGCCAGAACTAAACTTAAACACTGTGATTTAGATGCAGTAGTAGCTTTTAGGAGTCTGACATCATTTTTTTTTTTTTTTAATTTATTATTATTTATTTATTTTTTGGAGAACTTAAACTGTCAAAAATAAAATAAGTCGATAGAGATTTCGAACTGTAGGAAATCAAAGTTTATGTTCATGAACACTGAGAACGCTTCTGCAATATCAATCCATGCTTATTTATGCTTGTGCACGGCAATTCTTCTGTGTTTCCTCCATAAAGGATGAGAAAGTATGTGTAAAATTTGTGATATTTAAGAGGCTGAGATTGTGCGCCATTCTGGTAAAACAAGTAACCCTAGCCTCCTTCATTCCTGTCAGTCTCGCAGCGATGATTCGGACGGGATGAAAACAAAGCGGTCTCCAAAAATAACCTCTTGCTCGAGCTCCATCATACTCTGGTTTGTTTATAAATGGTCTAGGTCTCCGAACTCAAGAGTGGAAAGAAATGGGTGTGAGAACGTTTCAGGAGTGAGCAGAGAAGCGCTATTGTTATCAAGCGATATTCAGTTTCTATTCATATCCAGTTTCTGGTGAATTATACGAAAACTCACAGGTCACATGATGTTTGTGTTTGTGGCAGTTGTGATCGCTAGTCCTTAACACAGGCTCATCTACAGTCCAGTAAAGCTTTTTTTGTCTTGGTGGGAAAATTCTTTTGCTGTTTTAATCACTTTTGACTCTCTGCCAGTATACAGTAGGGTTTCATCATTTGAACTATGTGAACATGTACAGGAAGGGAATGAAATTGGATCATTTCTGGTTAAAAATGGTAACTTTACATCCATCCTGAGCCCACACTGAAATAAATAATTGCTACTTTCCCACTGGAATACATCAGTATGACTGAGACGTTGCCTTGCGGCTCACCAAACAGTATAGTTATACTATGCCTGTCCCTGACCTGTAAATTTCCTGTTAGGCTTTGAAATATATGAATACACTCCCAAGTCATCATTGTGTAACATCGTTAGCTATACAGTACTCTTTTATTGTTTTTAGGCTTAAAATATTGGCTATTAAGACCGTAAAAGTGTGTGTGTGTGTGTGTGTGTGTGTGTGTGTGTGTATAAACGAGAGAGCGATGGATCTCACCATGCTTTCACTCGCCTGTGTTTGTAGCCAGGCCTGAGGCTGTAATGTCTCCATGTCCCTGACACACACATACACAAGCATACATATATATTCTTTATCTGATTAGCTGGTATGTTTGTGTGGAAGGCAGCGTCAGCCTCAGGCAGGGCATGGGTTTCATTTAAAAAAGTATCAAAGGTTTACACGTTGCTCTTTTTAATCAGCATGTTTATCAGGCAGAGAAAAATTGCAGGAAGGACCACAGGGAGAGGGGAGGGTTATCTTAAGCACCAGTAGCCTGGGAAATTGATAATGGCTACAAGGTAATTTACTGCCAACTTGTGCATCCCCACGCGTGGGGCTGCCCCCCATTCTAATTACAGCACATGTAATGTCCTAATGAAGCTGCGGGGTGGTGTGTGTGTGTGTGTGTGTGTGCGCGTGCGCGCGCCTCGGTGTTCCTGTAAACTGTCCTCCTTTTGCAGCTGAAAATGAACTCATCTCAGCGCTCGGTGGAAATCTCATCGTCCCGCCGGAGTGTGTGGTGGCTCAGAATTTATGGTCCTGCTCGAGTAAAACATTTAATCATTGTGGAAATGTTAATTGCTCTCTTGCACAGAGTCTAGCCTTCTATATGAATGCATGGTGCAGAGCTGATGGTGTTGTCCGTCACAGGCCTTTGGATTGGGAAGATGACCAGCCACCGATCAGGAAGCTCCTTACATTGGTGGTGTTTAGTGGGACCAACGCAGAGGTCCGGTTTTCCGCGAGGGTCAGTGGTTCATTGAGACTGTTGATAAGAACACGGCAGCTTCGAGAGGACAGGACGTAGCCCGAGTCTCCCCACCCTGCAGGGGACGTGAACAGAGTCAGGAAAACCCCGCTACCCCTTCCATGTATAAACATCCCCCCCTGCCTATCTGACAGAGGAAGAGACCTGCTATTGAGCTCTGTTATCTCTGGTTTAAAACTGGGTATCATTGTGCAAAGGAAAGAGAGTAAATATTGCTTTACCTCTATTGCTACTGTCTGCTTTTGATGTCATGCTTCCTGCTTCTGTGATTGACAGCCAGTCCAGTGTGTAGCATTTGTGAATACTGGAGTCATTATCGGAGTCTTGACATGAACTGAAAGTCATCGGTATTAACCTGAATTTTTTTGTTTGTTTGTTTTGTATTCATTTTACTTTTCATGCATTCAAATATCTTTGAGTATTAGCAGTGGCACTACACTTTGCCTCTGTGTCCCATAAACTGTGTATAATGAAACTGTGTCGCCTTCTTAAGCAAAGAATATTACCATAACCTTTACTGTTTTAGATTTATTTGTTTGTTTGTTTGCTTGTTTGTTTATTGCTAAATGCAAAACTCCTTTCCCTTTAAATGAACCCTTTAGGTGGAAATTATCAAGACAAAGAAAGTGAATTTATACCAACAAGGCATTTAGTTGATACGGTTTCACAGATGTCCCTTCGTTATCAGAAATAACAAAGGTCAAATTGCATCTCTATTACTGAATGTGATATAAATGTTCTCTTATAACATGTACACTCCTGCGCAAAAAAAAAAATGGACCAAGCCCAAAATGGCAAAATATTAAGCTTATCATGATCTTAACAACAAATCATTGGTCAGAAAATTAGCAAGAATTAAACACAGATAAAGTAGCTTAGTATGGGATAGCGTTCCCATTTGATTTCTTTAAATATTTAAGCCTTATGGTTAAACTTGCAGACAGTTTTTCTTTTTTTCTTTTCTTTTTTTTTTAATGTATTTTATTTTTTCAAGTCCTTTCCTTTGTTTTTTTTGTTTTTTTTCTTTTTTACATTATTTTAATATTGTACACCCAGGAATGTGTTAGTTTGAATTTTATATTAAAAATTTTAATCATTATCATGATTTTACCTTTGCATACAAGAAGACTATATAAGTGAATTTCCCTGTTCTAGCTTTTCCCCAAACAGTTCACAGCAGCAAAAGTAAACGAGCAAAATGGTGGCACAGGAGGTCTCGCATTTGTTTCATTCTTACTAATTTTCTGACCAATGATTTGTTGTTAAGATTATTAAAAGCTTAATATTTTTTGCCGTTTTGGGCTTGGGCCCATTTTTTGCCCAGCAGTGTACAGTACTGTGCAAAAGTTTTGGGCACATGCAAAGAAATGCTGTAGAGCGAAGATGCCTTCAAAATAATGAAATTAAATGTTTCTACATTAAAAAAAAAACACCATAAAGAGCAGTAAACAGTAGTAAATGAAACAAAGTCAATATTTGGTGGGACAAAAAATAAAAAAATAAAAATAGTAGTCTCCGGTACAATTAGTGCAGTTTTATAAGGAAATGAGCTGGTAAGTTTTATTGAGCATCTTGCAGAACCAGACACAGTTCTTCTGCAGACTTTGACTTTCGCACTCGCTTCTTATTTTTGCAGCAAAACCCAGCAGCCTTCATTGTGTTTTTTGTCTGAAAAGTGTCTCTTATGTAATATGCTGCTTTCTTTAATGACGTACAAGCATTTTTCTGTAACATTCAATTCTGTGCTAGAAAACTAATGTTTGGGAATCTAAAATGTTTTTTGTACTGACTTGATCATGTAGACGTCATAAAATAAAAAATCTATAACAGAGTTTGTACTAAAAATAATAGGGTGCCTAAAAATGTTGCACAGTACTGTATGTCTAACCTTTGTCTTTTATAACTGCCTCCAAACAGTTTGCACATATTTCTTGATATCTGTTATAACTCTATATTAGCAGATTAACAGATTTTGTATAATTCTCAGACTAAGAATAATAAAACGCTCTGATTCTATACACCACCTTTTTTCAAAACCTTTTGCTGCTTGCTTTTGGTACTGATTTTGCGTTTGTGTTTTGAATGATTGTCTTGTTGCAGGACACCTCCATATTACAAAAAAAAAAATTATGCAAGAAATAAAGTACACCATAGGGGATGTTTTTTTGTTTTGTTTTGTTTTTGTTTTTTCTCCCAGACCCATTTTTGTACATTGAACAACACAAAGGTAGTTTGGACAAAATGTTTAGACGTATTATAAGTGACTAAATGTAGACCACAGGACCTCATACCGTATTATGAAAATTCTAGCAGTATTCAATCATGAAATATTTTCCAAGTAGACGACTTCTGTCGGTCCCTCTGGATATGAGTGTCTGCCATATACCATAGATGTAAATGCTAACATGTATGCCACATTAAATATATAGTGTTTTTCCTATGTGTGTTTGTTGCTCAGGAAAAGGAGGGTGTTGAAGCAGTATCAGTAGGAGCCATTCTGTCTGACTACCAGAGAGTTCGGGTGGAAAATGTGTAAGTAAACCGCATCTTATTTCATCCTTTGTTTTTTTTGTTGTTTTTTTCTTTAGCTCATTAACCTACAGCATCATGTGTACTCACATTAGTGATTTAAGCAAACGACTCTGCATGTGAAATCTGATGAGATGAGAGATCACTACTTGTAGATAATCAGTGTCAACATACATTTCTCCTAGCTTTACCTTAGACTCGGCTGTCACAGCAAGACCAGTCACTGTGCTCTCTCTCTCTCTCTGTGTATCAGCTCATAGTTCTGTCAGACAGCCATTGTTTCTGCGCTTAGTTCCTCAGGGTAAACAGACAGCTCTGTAGCTGTGAGCTCAGGTTACCTAACCTGTCTCCATTCCTGAGAGGAAGGACGCCATGAGGTCGGCTGTGTTCTTCTAATTGCACTCTTAACTCTCACTCAGGCCTCGCTGCCATTCAAGGGGCGTCCCTGCATGTGCTACATGAGCATGGCAGTGGCGCGCTGCCCGGGTGAAGAAAAAGCGCTAATCGCCTTTGAAGTAGTTTAGTTTGTCGTAGGTTCCTCCCCGAATACATCTCACTTTTCTGTCTCCGCCGTCCTGTCTCCACCGATTAATCTTTGTTTTTGTTTTTTTTTTCTCTGTTGTTTTCTGTTTCTTTCTCTGTTTCTGTCATGATTCAGGTGCTCCAGGTTGCAGCTCCAGCCTCTGGCATATTTGTGGCGCCGGGAGCAGGCTGATCTGCTCCGTGAGATGATCTCCTCTGGCCTTCAGGCCTTCATCATCAAGGTGGCGGCGTATGGTGGGTGATGAGTTCCAGATTAGGCCTATAGAAGTGTCCCAAGTCTCCTCAAATAATCAATCAGAGCTCAGCAGAAGCGTTGACGTGTTAACCAGCGAGGAAAGCAGTGAAGTGAAGCACAGTGGGAGGAGATAAGAAAGAAATACTTGGCAGTTGATGCATGATCATAGATGAGCGCTTGCACATTAATGGAAGCCCTTAGTAATTGCATGCTTCTTTATTGTTTGGAAGCTGAGGTGGGGTTTTTTTTTTGTGTGTGTGTGTGTGTGTGTGTGTCTCTGCGTGTGTTTTTGGTGAGTTGGTGCATACCTCCGAGCACGCAGGGCGTGTAGTCCAGATTAAAATCTTGTATGTCTCATTTAAGCTGCTAAATGACAGGGTGATGGAGGAAAGGTTAGTGTCTTGTCACCTGTTCTCTTGCTCCATGCGCTGCCTTTAGGCGAGATCCATATCAGGTTGCTCACTAAGAATTGGTGATAATAAAAAAAAAAAAACTTTTCTGTTGCAGCTAGTTCTTGGTTTGAGGGCATCATGTGTATCGCCTGACACGGGAAATGATGGATGATAATTAGGTTGCAAATAGTTCTTTTATTTTTGAGCTACTTGCAGCCATAAATCACGATCACAACAGTGTTTATGAGCTCTTATGAGCTTGTTGTCGCTTTCTCTTAGTCAGAAATTGAAAAGCCATACAAGCAGACTGTCAATCTGTTTTCCCCGAACCGATATTTAATTTAACCTTGACCTACATGGTGTACATTTTAGAACACGCTATTAATGTGACAAAGGACTAGATATAGTAAGGGTACCATATGCAAAACTATTTTCAGTGATATGAGCTCAGGTAGTTTTTTAAAGCAGCACAGATTTACTTTTAACAGTAAGGAATGCCGTTCATCTGTCCCTAACCCCCCTCCCAACTTCACAGAGGTGGATACATTTTATTATTTATTTATTTATTTATTTATTTACATACATCTATAAAAGTGGATAACTCTGTTCTTTGATATGTGTGATGGCACTGTGCTGTGTTTCAACCTTCTGGCGTGAACTCAAAGTAGGAGCAGAAGGGAGGTAATTATGCTGATGAGATTGTTTTGGTTTTGCTCTTGAGCACAAAGGCTCTTTGTGTGTGTGTGTGTGTGTGTGTGTGTGTGTGTGTGTGTGTGTGTGTGTGTGTGTGTGTTTGCGGGAATGTCGAAATCGCCCAACACGAGAAGCTTTCCAAATCAACCCCGAGCCACACACATGCCCTCCTCAGCTCACCTCTGACAAAACAGGCTCCTAAAAGCAGATTCCCCGCATTTCTCGAAGCTCATAATTAGAAAGGAAAGCTAGCATAACTGACTTTGTGTGAGTTCTCATGTTGGCTACAGGTAGATGAGTGAGATGTTTTCAGCACTGACTCGTCATCTGGCCCTCTGGGCATCTGTAATTACAAATGAGAGAGAGTGGAATGGTCTCGCAGTGCCGTGGGGCCAACGGGCCTTGCTGCTATAATTGTAGCTTTCATCAGTGCGTGCTGAAGCAGCTGGGCGTGTTGTGTGCAGATATCAGGTGACAGAGTGGTGTTCTGCAGTACTGTACACTTAGACCGCAGGTAGAAATGAAGAATCCTCCGTTCTCATTTCAGAAGTGAGGGTGGGATGCGAAATGACAAGTGCCAGCTTTGTGTTTGATGGCGGCCTCGACCGGGGGGCTTCTCCGTGAAAGCAGCTGGCGGATACAGGTCATGTGCGAGTCATAACACACATTAAGAAGAGTCGTTGGCATGCCGTAGGAAGACACAGACTTGGCCCTTCCTGCCTGATATAGTGCCTTCCTGAGACAGCTGCCCACACGCAGCGTCAACGTGTGATCGAAAACCTGTCGACCTGTTGAAGCCTCATCAGTGTTTTTTATCCACAGCCATGCAGATAACCTGAGCCGGCCTTCATACATTTTCACTCGCAGTCCCCGTGCTTGCAAATATGCTGGTAATTGGCTTGACAAACTGGCAGCATCAAGACCATCATGTAATTAGTTAATTGCTAGGTTTGTCAGTGTGAAGATTCCCAGATGCTGCGTTGTCTCTGGTAGTTAATTGGACGTGTGCAGCAGAAATTTCTCTTCACTTTTTTTTTTTAGACATGATCTCAATTGGTGCTGCATTGATTTTTTTTTTTTTTTTTTTTTTTTTTTTTAAATTAAGCAGTTAGTGCATAACAAAACACATTTCAGTCTATCAACTTATATAGCAATATTAGGAAATGCTTATACTCTTGAGATTTGAAACAAAATGTAAGTACATACACTCTGTCTGTAAAGGTCTGTAGTTTTCCTTGTCACTGTGGTGGTACCATGAAGGGTACATCTTTTAGTATGTACACTCAATGACCAAAAGTTGTGTGGACACCTCTCTATCAGACCCGTATGTGCTCGTTGAACGTCCCATTCCAGATTTAGTCCCCCTTTGCTGTTAAAATAACTTCCACTCTACAGGGAAGGCTTTTCACTAGACTTTCGAGTGTGACTCTGGGGATTTGCTCAGTCAGCCACAAGATCATTAGTGAGGTCATTTACTAATGTTGGGAGAGGAGGCCTGGGGTGCAGTCTGCATTCCAGTTCATTCAAAAATTGTTCAGTGTAGTTGTGGTCAGGGCTTTGTGCAGACCACTCGAGTTCTTCCACACCAACCGCAAGTTTACGTTCGCCATTCTGACACAAATCCCACGTGTGGGGGGGGCTTAACGGCGATTGACTCTCATTGGTTAGTGAGATTTGGATCGACAGCTCCCTGAGCAGGAAGTACAGACTTGAGTGTTGCGAATTTTGGAGAGCGTTCTGGATGCGGTTCTCTGTATAGTTATATATTGTTACTTAATCAGTATATTAGTTCGTAATTGATATTTAAGGTTTGGGTGGTCTCATACGACTATTTTTTCAAGATGAGCTCTCAGGAGCGGCACGGAGCGTCGTCGTCTTCCTCCTCAGTTGCTGTTAAGCCCACCCACGCTTGAGATTTGTGGCAGAGTGGCGAACGTAAACTTGCGGAGCGTAAACTCTGGCAGCGGATTCATAAACCTTGATTAGCGAAAACAAAGCTTAGAAAAGCTGTTAACAAAGAATGCTGTTTATTTGAAGACCATGTTACATTTTTGCCACCGAGTTCACTGTTTTCAGTTTCAGAGTGTTTTCCTTCTGTCTCATTGTGTAATTTTGTTCGTTTCTTGAAAACTTACGTTCAGTACTTTTGGCACAAATTTAATTCCATATGTGCAGTACTGTGCAAAAGTTTTAGGCACATACAAAGAAATGCTGTAGAGCAAAGATGCCTTCAAAATATTGAAATTAAATGTTTCTACATTTAAAAAAACACCGTAGAGAGCAGTAAACAGTAGTAAATGAAACAAAGTCAATATTTGGTATGACAAAAAAATAAAAAATAGTAGTCTCTGGTACAGTTAGTGCAGTTTTATAAGGAAATGAGCTGGTAAGTTTTATTGAGCATCTTGCAGAACCAGACACAGTTCTTCTGGAGACATTGACTTTCGCACTCGCTTCTTATTTTTGCAGCGAAACCCAGCAGCCTTCATTGTGTTTTTTGGTCTCTTACGTAATATGCTGCTTTCCTTAATGACATACAAACATTTTTCTGTAACATTTAATTTTGTGCTAGAAAACTAATGTTTGGGAATCTAAAATGTTTTTTGTACTGACTTGATAATGTAGACGTCATAAAATAAAAAATCTATAATAAAGTTTGTTCTAAAAAAAAAAAAAAATAGGGTGCCTAAATCTTTTGCACAGTACTGTATATGGGTGTGATGGTCAGGTGTCAACATACTTTTGGCCATATAGTGTATCTTTTACTTGAAAATGTGAATGTAGTGTATATTTAAACAGAAATCAAGGTACATGATTGGAAGTTTTATTCTAAAAGATCATTAAAAGTACACCACATTCGCCTTCCCAGGTAAAAAAAAAACAAAAAAAAAAACACAGTATAAAGTTAAACAACATCCCATTTACGGTACCACCAATGCAAAGAAAAGTACTTTTCTGAGATTGTAGAGCTTCTTAAAAGCGAGGCCAGGTGCTGTCTAATCGACGAGAGGACTTTAACGCTGTCATTGATGTGTGAGTGGATCCAGCCAAATTACTCTGAAGAACAGGATCATAATTTGCTGTTGACATTTGTGGGACAAGCAACAGTAAAAACCGGTGAGGGGAACAATTAAAGTAGCATTAGCTGAGCAAAATGACAGTAAATGGAGAAGTGCGCCCTCGGGTTGTTCAGGTTAACCTTGACCTGGGTCACCCAGCCTCGGGTCCTGCTTAAGATTCTAAGCTCAGTGGGACAAGAGAAGGGAGGATTAGTCACTAGCTAGACATGTCCGGTAATCTTTTGGAAAGCGCTGTATTGCTCTCTGAGCTAAGAATCTGCATTCAGACAGATTTTGGCTTTTAAGCTACGAGCTTTAATTTCTAAACGCACTGCTTTTATTGTAACTATTTGCTCTATGTTTTCAGGTAGGGGTTTGAATTAGACTTAACCAGCGGGGATTAAGTCCTTTTAGTTCAGCAAGATAAGCATCAGACGAGGTTATAATTGCATGCGTGTTCTTTATTTCATTCATTGGATAAAAAAAGATTATATCCCTGATGTGTCTGAATTGTATTCATTATGTGTCTGTTATTCTGCACAGAGCCTTTGAATTCCAGATAAGAGTTCGAGCAAATTTTCGGCTATACCGTAATCTTACGATCTTGTGTCTCTACTTGCTCTCTCCCCTCTTACCTATCCTCTCTCTCTCTCTCTCTCTCTCTCTCTCTCTCTCTTTATGAGATGGGCTGATGATAGAGAGTTATTGTTTTCAGTAGTCTTTGATAGCATTGTTCAAAGGATGAACAAGCTCACCTCCATGCACAAGATGCTTTTTTTTAAAAAAAAACACATTTAAAAGCTAAAGTGTTACACATCATGAATCCAATTTTCCTCGCTTTTCTCTCTGAACGTAGGGATTAAATCTGAGCTGTCAGTCTGCAAGCCAGATCCCCAGACAACGCGTGTGAGGCTGATACTCCCCGGCTCTGACACTATCTGGAATCTTGCAGGCTTTCATTTGTGCCTGTGTAGCTGTGGAGCAGATTCTTACCAGATTTAGTTTCAATTAAAAAAAAAATAAATAAAAAAATGTCGCAAAAGAAGGGGTGCTTTTGTGAGGGGGTTAATTATAGCTGTTCGTATTTGTTTGCGATGAAAGAAAATAAGAAAATGATCTGACATGCATATAATATTGTCCTAGCTTGGACTTATATTTTATTTTATTTTATTTTGCTTTATTTTAAATATTGTTTTATTTTGCTTTAGATTGCACTGACAATGGGGTCTGTTCGTTTTCTCCAGTTATTTCACGTATTCTTCATATATGTTGCCTTATAGATTTATTTCCAGTGATTCATTTCCAACTTCCAAATTAAAAGTGATTTGATTTCTGATAATAAATAAGAGTACAATTCTGGAAAGTGAAGTGAAGTTTAACCTTGAATGCTGCCATCAGTGTTAAATCTTTTTTTTTTTTTTTTTTCTCTCCTAAATTCCATTTGCTACAACCTACTATTGTCTACACTCGAATTTGTGCCATAAAAGTAAAATTGCAGCCTATTTCACTAGAGTTCTGCAAACAGCGACGCTTTAGAGTCCATTTCAGTGCAGCTCAATATGCTAGTTTGAAAGTTCACTGACTTTAATTGCTGTTTTATAGGCTCCTGGCTGAAAGCCTTTTAGAGCCAGGCCGTTTCTTTTGGGTTTCACCGGAGTGCTGTCTGTCTGAAGTGCACTGAGGCTGCGGTGCTGGCAGATGAATTGAAAGTGGGCTTATTTGCGTTTAATGTGGCATAATGGGCTGAGGTAATTGGCTTCAGGTCAGGTAATAACAGGTACAGAGGAGAAAGAGCAAAGCAGTGCGAACCTCACATGAAAGAATCAGGAGAATGGAGATGTATACAGTAGATCACCGAGCACATTAGCCTGGTGTTGTCTGATTGGCAGTTATGGTGTGTTCATTGAACTTTAATGTAATTGTACAGCAGTTGTTCAGAATTTTTTTTTTTTTTTTTTTTTTTTTTTTTTTTTTTTTTTTTTTTGCTTTTGTGATCTCAGCGGGAGTATTCAGAGAACTGCTGCTTAAGAACCAACTAGCTGATCACCTCGTAGAACTAATAACGGTGGCTTAAGGGTTAGCACTTTTGCCTTGCACCTCCGGGTGCTTGCATGTTCTCCCCGTGCTTTTGGGGTTTCCTCCGGGTACTCCGGTTTCCTCCCCCAGTCCAAAGACATTTGTTGAAGGCTGATCGGCATTTACAAATTGTCCGTAGTATGTGTGTGTGTGATGGGTTGGCACCCCGTCCAGGATGTCCCCCGCCTCGTGCCCCGAGTTCCCTGGGATAGGCTCCAGGCTCCCCGCAACCCTGCGAAGGATAAGCAGTACAGAAAATTGATGGATGGATGGATAACTAATAACATGACTGAATGATGACAACAGCTATCAAGACTGTCTATTAAGACAGTTTGAACTGGTTATGTTTTGTTTCAGTTTGCAATACCAGTTATGACTAGTGCCATGGACAGATGAGTCATGGCTGATTTGTATTTGACGCACGTAATTCTTTATCAGTTTTTCTTTAAACATTTTGTTTTTGAGACACTTCGTTAATCAGGACAGAGAGGGTAAATAAAATGAGCAACCTATGAAAATCTGTGAAAGCTCTTTTCCTTCTGAGTGAACGTCTCTAGCTATGTAGCTAGTCTTTGGTCTGAAGAGCCGTCTTCAGCTAAAGAATTGACATAAAAGCATGTGATTGGATAAGCAGCATCAGAAGATCTGCTACAGAAGTCGAGTTGGTTCATGTTTAGGTGCCTTATGCCTGTTTGTTATACATGTATCAGTTCTGCTGCAATAATTTTTTTTTTTTTTGTGGTCTCGCTTCGGTCATTGGTGATATGTAACTTTGGTCAGACTAAATTCTCTGAAAAATTCTAGGTTGATTAATAAAAATTTTGACCAAATTGCTTAAAACACTACTACAGTCGTCTTAACTGCTTAAAACACGACTCTTGCTTGTTCATTGCTTTGTACCGTGGGTGAGCACCATGTTTAAATGACATTCAGAAACAAAGAAGCCGCAGCTCTTTTGTAAATGTCGGACTTTTTGAATGGATGATACTAGTTACATGGCTGTTCAAATCGTTGTTTCCTACCAGAGGTCAGAAATGTCCCAGCTCTCACTTTGTCATGAACTCAGTATTAGACATTATGAACATAAAGTGATTTGCAGCTGTGGATCAAATTACAGTTAGCTGGGTAGCATCATGCAGGAGGTTGTGTTAACAGAAAGTGGAAAATTGGTTGCATTTCGAGACCACTGGGTGAGGATATTGGGAATTGGAAACCTCTTGGGAAAATCATGGTGGTTGTGTTATCTGTTCAACTGCATTACTGTCAATTACTTCACCCCGTATTTAAGTGCCTTTTAAATCACATTAGTAGCAGTGAATATCATTGAATCCCGCATCATGTTTTATTTAAGGGAACGATCTTAATGAACATATTAAAAGAAGCCACCCCGCATAGCAAAATGAAGCCAATCATCAAAACTTGTTAAAAGGGCATGTCTAATTAAAAAGGTTATTGAATTTTAATGGTGTTCCCCTTATTACCTTTGTGCGGGGTTAAGATGAGAGAGGAAGAGGAGATTGGATATTCTCATACTAATTACGAGCGGAGTGCCTCAGGGGTACGTTAGAGGACCCTACTCCTTTTCCCCTGTTGGCGCTCTGCTGTTTTCCTGCAGCTCTGCAGCATTTCATTGCAGCATGTTAGAAGTTTCAACTTTGGAAACACCCTGCCTAATGCAAATATTTCCCCCAGAGCCTGCGGTCTGACCTCACAGCAAGGAAGCGTCGTCATCTCCCTCTCTGCACTCCAGTTTACTTTAATGTAATTTCCAGCATCGAAAGACATTTACAGTAGAGGTTTGATTCTTTCTAAACTTTTCTAAATCTAATTAGGGTTTTTCTTTTGTTGTGATGGTTGGGGCAAAAAATGCTTGATTTTTGTTTTTCAGCAGCTTTTTTCAAAATTTGCGATGCAGTTTGTGGAGTTTTTTTTATAATTATTTATTTATTTTATTTTTTTAATTTATTTTTTTTAGAAAACTACTTGAATTGGCATAATTGCAGTTGCACGAAGTTGTTTTGCACAGTCTTTCGCAGTGATGTTTGTTGGTAAATAAGACCTTTTTAGTGGTTCTCATGTTCATGATGCATGTGAATCGAAGAGGGCTTTGGCCAAATGCGTGCTGTGATGACGTCACATGACACGTCTTGGCCCAAATCTGCGGAAAATCTGCCATAATTTTGAAAAATTGCAAGCTCCTCCAAATTTCGTTGTGTTTCCTTGATTTTGCGTTAATTCCTACGATCGCAAAATCCCGGAGGGACTGATTTTTAGTTAGGTGTGGCCTGTGGAAACATTTCCATACAATTTTACTAAAAGGTTAATAAATGTGTCTGGGACAGAAGTGTACCGTACATACTCTTAGCTTTCTTTGTAACTCGTGAGGACAAGGCATTGTACCGTTGTGTGTGTGTTTGTGTGTAGATGTCTTGCATAGCTGTCTGTGCTTTGATGGCAGTGCTTTTGCTGGGCTGTGGTTTCCTGAGCAGTAGATATTGGCGTGAAGCGCATATGTGTTTGTTTATCAGTCTGGGGGACTTGTTTACAACAAAAGATAGATGAGAACCAGGCAGGATGGTTGCACGCTGAACACATGAGCTGGACAGAGCAGCTTGGTTTAAGAACAGATCAGTCACTGGTTCTAATTTAACACTACAGCATCATGTTAACACTCAGAGTTTATGAGCGTGTTGGACGAAAAGCTGCAGGTTAAACTGTACAATAGAGGAACGTACTGTAGAACATTCATGATTTCATTTCAGAAGTATTTAAGCCTGTCAATGAGTTGATCTTTCTCTCTCTCTGCGGCTCTGTTCTGCTGTTCACATGAGCACATGTGTGATCCCTGACTCATTTGCCTGTGCCACATTTAAGGGGTGGGGAATACAAATAAACAGGATCTCTCCCCGATTACGCTCACAGAGGAACCAGGCAGCGCTCCACTTCTGCTCAGAGAGATTGAAAGCCGTTAACCTTACCCAGAGAGATCTGTGTACACAATTTGCAAAGTCAAATAAATAGTAGCTGGAGCCAAGTAGTGTGTGCATGTGTTTGTGTGTGTGTTTTGTGTATGAGAGAGTGTTGTAGAGAGAGGCAGGGAGAGTGAGAGACAGGCAGAGTCAACACAAGCATTTTCTTGTTGTCATTTTCAATCACTGTGCTTTGTCTATGATCTGTGTGTTGGCAGGTCTGGATCCTGAAAGACATTTAGGAAAGACGCTGGCTGAGATGGAACCCGATCTGCATCAGGTCAGCGCCTGTACACACACACGCACACATGCACACACGCACACATGCACACACACGTCCCAACATGTGTTGGTCACTCTCACTTCCTGTTTTTAACAATGTGGTGTTACGTAATGGAGTGTAACTGAATTTCTATCAGTATTTTTCATCCTAATTGATTTTGTTACTGGGGGCATGCTGGCTTAGTGGTTAGCTAAGTGGTCGGGGGTTCGAGTCCCACCTCCGCCCCGTGTGCATGGAGTTTGCATGTTCTCCCTGTGCCTCTGGGTACTCCAGTTTCCTTCCCTAGTCCAAAGACATGCGCTGAAGGTTGATTGGCATTTCCAAATTGTCCGTGGTGTGTGAATGTATGTGCGATTGTGCCCTGTGATGGGTTGGCATCCCCTGCCTCGTGCCCCAAGTCCCCATGCGATAGACTCCAGGCTCCCTACGACCCTGTGTTAGGATCAGCGGTACAGAAAATGGATGGATGGATGGATTTTGTTACTTGATATCTTGAGATAATGTGGTTTTATGTACACTGTATCTCGAACAGCTTTCAATGAAGTACGGAGTGCATATCTGTGGTGAAGGCGGCGAGTATGAGACCTTGACCATTGACTGCCCTCTCTTCAAGAAAAGGATAGTCATGTGAGTTTGATACACAGCCCTTTAGATTACAAATCAGTGTGTATTCAGCTTTGTGCTAATGTGCATGTTGTTGCAGTGATGCAATGCAGACGATTATCCATTCAAAGGATGCCTTTGCCCCAGTCGCATACCTGCACTTTACAAAGATGCACACAGAAGACAAAATGACTGTGAGTAGTTTTACACTAGCAGTTCTCACAGTGGCATCCATGAAGCAAATTTTCTACAGTGGTGGACATCACAACTCACCATTATTATATATTACTGAGTTTTTTTTTTATATAGTCATTAGCCTATTTGATTGGACACTTGAATTAAATGGGTTTAATCCAAACCTTGACCTTGAACCTAATGTGTTCTGTTCGCTGCAGAACCAAAAATCCATGGGGTGGAGTCAGAGCTGATCCAGCTCCTCCTACGTAGGCAGAGTCAAATCAAAATCCAGGAGGTGTGTTTCAGACTGGATAAGGGTGTTACGTTCTGTTGTAGACCTTCTCATGGGTTAGGGTTAGGGTTTGGCTTATAGGAGGACTTGGATCAACCTGGGTTTTTGGTTCTTCAGTGAGGACTTGAAATTACTGGAATTAAAACACTTTGGCTCTAATAAATAGCTCAAATGTTATTGAACACTTTTAAAAAATGTGCCTAATGTTGGAGTAGTTAGATTTGAGCATCTGTATTGGGGGGCCCTTGTTTTACAAAATTTTTCTTTTACAATTAAAGGGGTCCCTGGCTTCAAAATGTTTGAGAACCTCTGCTTTATACTGTATAATTCAATGTTTGCCAGTGTAAGAGGTTAAGTAATTACAGCGATTATTTTGAATGTTGTCAGTTTTATCAGATGTTCACTGGCACCCTTTCAGATTGAATACTTTGAACAGTTATCAAATCTCAGTTAACGAAACACATACAGTATATTTGATAGGGGATGAAAATAACTTTTTCTTCTAAAAATCTTATCATGTCAGTAAAATCAAAATATTGTATTAAGCATTACAGTGATCATATTTGCATCATATTTTTAAACATGCAGCAAACTGTTAAAAATCCAGAAGTGGATTTTTCTTCATGTGTGAGAAGTTGTTCAAAGCCCTCCACATAGAAAAAAGAGGGAATCACTTTGAGGCACTAATGAGAACTAACTTCAGAGGTGCACAATTTTTTTTTTCCTTCTTTTTTTCTTTTTTCTTTTTTTCTTTCATGCCTTCCCTTCCGTGTCTCAGAAACTGCCTACTCTGACATATGCAATATTCACTCCAGCCTAAAATAAGACCTGGTGCAGCACACGTCTGCTCAGATGAAGACACCGACACGGGCCTGTGAAAGCTCAGTGGCTACATGTAGCTTGCTGTTACAAGGAAGCTAAGTGAGGCAGAGAGGAAATAGGATGCACACATAGGACAGAGAGAACACAGAAAAGTTATTGTGGTCATAGAGTCTCTACAGCGGTATCAGGGATCGATTAGGTGGATTTGGGGTCAAAGTTTTGTGGTTTGATTTTCTTTTAGAGGCATTGTCTAAGGTTGAATTTGAAATCTGTACAGGATCTTCAGTGTTTAGTTTGCTGGAAATTATTATTATTTTTTTTTTGTGAGCTCAAAAAATGGACTTTCCATCTGTTTGGGGGGCGCCTGTGTTCAGCATTGAATTTATTCGTGATGTCACACTCTATGACTCATATGAAAGTAAACACTCAAGGCTTTAGTAATTTGTAGTTTTTCATAATAATTTATTTACCTAGCCTACTAGGTTTAATCGTTAGTTTTTCTAGTGTGGCAGTGTTTTACTACTTATACCCCTCCCCTTTCCCATCGCCCTGCTCATGATACTCTACACTCAGAAACCCAACAGTGTCCAGACTAAACAGACTTGCGGCAATAAAATAATTTATTTGTTTATACTGACTGAAAATGTCAAACAAGTCCATTTTTTAATCCACATCCGAATCCACATCTATTTGGCATTCTTGCTAGAATGTCTGCCATGTCCCATATACTAGAAACAGGAATGTTAAATAGTTATATTAAAATTAATTTCAGTGTACACAGTGTATACATTCGCTCCAAAATGACTTAAAATACAGTAATAATTTTCCTTCTTTTTTTTTTTTTTTTGTTTTCCCCCCACAAAATGTAAATGGATAAAATGTATTATGTGTTCTTTCATAAATAAAGATTATAAAAACTATTTTGAGGAAAATAATCAACTGTAGGGTGGTAACAGCATTACATCACTCCACCCCATCATCGATTATGTTGCTATAACAGTGCACCACATAGTGTTTTATTGTTTACATGATACCCAGGCTGTAACAGGTAACCGTTTATGGGTTATAAAGCTTTCCAGCAAACACAAGCACTAAGGATTATCCAAAACTAAATCCAGCAGTCTTCTTGTGCCTGATTTTGCCATCCTGTCTCATGTCGTGCACCAGGGACTGTAGTATCCTTATAGGTGGTATAAACAAGTTCGTTTAGTGGTGTTACACACTCCATAAAGCCCTCCGAAGGGAGCTGACCTGATTAGCAGTGATACTCAATGGTGAGATCGATTGTCTCAAAATATTATTATGGAATAACACTGTCTGGGGCTTTAGTGTTTTTGTTTTTGATTTTGATTTTTTATTTTTTCATATTGGAAGTACAAAATGTATGAGTGGTGAGTGTTGAATTTCATATTCAAGTGTGTATGAGTGGGATAATAATTAAAGAGTGGGGGTGTGTGTATTATTAGGTCATGGGGTGACAAAACGCCAACCCTCTGGCTTTTCATGGAGCAGTTTGTGTCCATGTTCTTGAGGGTTGTAAGGATGAAGAAGTGACATGTTGGAGGCTAGATTCAGATTTTTAAAAAAAAAAAAAAAAAAAAAAAAGCTAGCCTGCAAGGGTGGCTCCTGCAGCGTAGAGCTGGGAGATTGCAGGCCAGGTCCAGAGGAGTCGGAAACACTCTGCATCAGCCTGACAGATTCACACTGACACCACGCTCTGGAGGAAAGAACAGTGGCCCGGGAGGAGGAGAAGGAGGAAGGATGCTGGGGGGTGGGGAGGCAGCGTGTGCCCTCGGTTAATGCTAGTCAAGCTCTTCCCTGTGCAGCTCAGAGCGGCTGGAGTACAATTAATTCGATTATCATATGGCCAAGTGCAGGTGACAGCAGGGGATTACAGAGATATGAAATATTTATTGCTCTGCATTTAGTAGACTTTCATCAGGTATTACACGAAAGGGAGGGTCGAACATTTTCTCCTCTTGTTTGCAGTCTAAAAGAAAAGAATGCTGATGTCTAAAAGTAAGTGGGAGTCAAAGCTTTTGAGTGACAGCTGAAGTGCATTTAAGGCATCAAAAGAGCAAGCTGTCACCTCTTACTCATGAATAAAAAATAATTTTTTAAGCATGTTTTTCATATTCGAGTTTCATGTTCATTCACCTTCCAGTTATTTGTGTCTTGGCATGTCAAAAAATAAGAGTGACACACACAGCGCACATGCAGGGTTATTGAAAAACTAATTACATAGGCATCGAGGTTAGCTGTGTTTGCCTGCTTTCTGCCTGATTTATTCCTATTTGGACTGTGTTGCAGGGTTCCACAGAGAGCGCGCTGCCCCTCACTAGCTGTCCTTGCCGGAGTGCTATTGACATGATGACTGAGGAGACGGTCTATGCTGATAAAGCCCAAGACGTACAGGAAGAATTTGCATCAAATGGTGACCTTAGCTGTCACTCTGAGATGTGTGCATGTTGTGTGTGTCATGTGCTTCAGGGTACAGACATGGGCTGGGTTCTGGTGTTATGCGCATCATGTTTGATTACGGTTATTTCTTTGCTTTTCCATATAGCAGGTGTTTTATGATTATCTTTACTGCACATAAATATGCCGCGATCGTCATATTTTCTTGTTGTGAAACTGTTCTGTGAATAATACAGTCTCTAATCTTAACCACACTAATCATTACGGTTCATTCCGTAAGTGGAATGTTGTGATTGCTTCATTTTGTGGTTGTGGATTTTGCTGCAGGTTCCCTTAGAGGATGATGTCTTGAATTGAATTAGTTTGTTGTCAGGATTTATCCAGGATTTGTAACTTGTGGTTTATAGATCGTTAGTCTGATTAATTATAGGAATACTCCTGCATTTTTCAACCTCATCTCTAGCTGCACCATCAGTGTTGTATGTTGGGGCTGGGCGATATGACAAAAATATCATATCACGATACTTGAGGCCATTTCTACGATACACGATACGTATCACGATATATAATTTAGCTAAAAAACTGTCTGCAAAACAGTATTAAATAAACAAAAAAAACCCACTAAACTGAGTTTAATGATACTTTTTCATTAATGCCTACAAAGAAAAAGATTAAGTTAAAAAAATTTTCACGTCAAATAAATGGCATCTATTCAGTAGCATTTAATTTGTAATTATTAAAAATGTAAAAAATAAATACATCTCCATGCCAACGATATCTCAGAAATGTAATCATTTACCACAATAACGATATTATATCGATATATCGCCCAGCCCTATTATATGTACAGTTACCATGGACACAAATTTCAACACATTTTCCTGTACTGAGAAAAGGACAAAACCGTAAAAATCACTTACAATGAAAGGAAACACAGAAGTGCATCAGTTTCAAATTTCAAATTGCATTTGTGGCGTGGATGCCACAAAACCTCAGCGAAAATATTAGTAATTGGATTTATCTCATCCTAAGACTCTTATTATTGAAGTTAACAGGTGTAGTTTGAAATTTGCATTGAAAAATCAAGTATTTTTAATGTTTATTGAGTTTAAAAACTGCCCTAAGGCTGTAGGT
The DNA here is from genome assembly GCA_023630585.1 of Cranoglanis bouderius. NCBI lineage: Eukaryota > Metazoa > Chordata > Actinopteri > Siluriformes > Cranoglanididae > Cranoglanis > Cranoglanis bouderius. The sequence goes on from CM042543.1 coordinate 12,308,904, forward strand.
ATACGTTTTAATTTGTTATTCTTAGTACTGGGACATACGTGAGTTTTAAAAAAAAAAAAATAATAATAATAATAATTTCCTCACAATCATTGACATTGATGTGGTGTAAGAGGAAAACACACAATGGTGCATGCTGTTACAGGAAAATGATCAACAATGTGGTGTTAATAACTTCATTTTTCACAGCATTGATTATTTTCCTATAACAGCATATTATTATATACATAAGCATTCTTATACCACATCAATCTGTCATCAATTACAATTTTTTTATTTATTAAAATACGACACATTGTGCTTTAAACACTTTATAGTTATATTTAATGTTGTGGGACATCCATGAGACAAGTTCATTTCTGTTATAACTTATGTTATAGCAGCTATATCCCTCCACAGCCTCTCTTTTTTTTTTTCTCTCTCTCTCTTGAATTTATTAAGACAAAACAATGCAGCTTGAAACCAGAAGAGCGTAAAGACTCTCACGTGGTGGAAAATTTACACACTTTTACAAAGTGTCACTGGAGACTCCTTCTAAATGTTAAATAAACGTCTCCTTACCATTACCGATTATATGTTGCTGTTTTTTTTGTATATTATAAGTATTAGTCTTATATCATGTAAATGTCTACCATACAAGTTCCTGGGAATGCTTTGTTACTATAGAAACAATAACGTGTTAGATCGAGCACAGCAGGCACTACTGTCAGAGCTGACTGTTATAGAAACATAATCAACACCTTCTGACCAATCAGAATCGAGAATTTAACAGCGCAGTGGTATAAATTGAGATTATATCGTTCATGGTAATCACATAGACACTACTGATTTAGTAGATAGAGGCTTGGTTGAAGAAATATGGGTCTGGCACATGAATCTCACCGATAATTAAATATTCTTTCTTACAAAAACATTGTTTAATTTTTGTTTACTTTTATATTGTTTAGATAAAGGAGGAATATATATTTCTGTGAGAATTGGTTAACCCCTAACCCCTTTTTTTTTTTTTTTCTTCTTGTCTCTCTCTGTCTCTCTCTCTCTCTCCAGTGTGCCAGTTTATGAGCTCAGCCAGAAGTTCTGCGGGTTATCAGTGGATCACTGGAATCAGTGGCCATTCCTCTGAGGACACCGATATCCAGAGCCAGGCGCAGCATGCCTTCACTGTGCTGCAAGGTAACTAGCTACAGAGCTCCGGCTCACAGATCCAAAAATCATGAAAGATTGCCTAGTGCGGGTTCTCAAAATTCGGCTCACAATCACTCTCTGTATTAGCATCAATATGGCACAAGCAAGCGCACTCATTTCTCAGTAAATCTGTACTGGCACAGTTAGAGTAACATCAGGAGGCTGGGATTTGTCTTAGCAGAGGTGGACTGGAGAATTAATGAAGGCAAAAAGACCCAGAGTAGCTGCTGCTTCTGGGCATGTTGCTGGAGTTTTTAAAGCTCAATTCAACTAGAAACAATTTCACAGTGCAGACAGCAAATAGTCCTTTGTTCCAAAGTCACTTTCATACATTTTTCCCCTTGTTGTCTTAGCAAAATGCACTTTTAAGAGGTGCGTCTGACCATAAGTGGCTGCTTTTTATTCACTCGTGCCTTTTAAGCGAGGGTGCGAGCGCAGCGTGTGTCAGGGACCCTGTCCATCACTGTGCAGGGATCGCGAGTTCGCCAAACGAGGACAGACACTTCAAATTAAACTGGAAGAATGAAACCGCCGCTTCAAAACACACACGCACACATGCTCACACACACGGGCAAAGAGTGCTTGGGGTTTTTTTTGCCTGCAGAACTTTTAAAGTACAGGCTTTCATATAAAAAAAAAAACATTTTTTCCTAAGAGAGGCATAACATGAAAAGCATATTTAATGTTTATCGTCGTACATTCCAAACAGCCTTCACGGTATTGAGACAATATTAAACAGGTTAATATTTAATGAGTGTCTTTGTGTGAGCTCACTCTGTGAAGTACAGAGTGGCTGCAAAGGGAAAACAAACTAGATGCTCTATGAAATTATTACAGGGATCTAGGCCTTGCCTCGAGACCCAGTTACAGCCTTCCTCGCCATACTGTTGTGCAACAAAAATCAATATTTTAGATCTCAATATATATTTTTCTTCTCACATCCTATGCATTATATGAACCAAATCAGATTTTAGACATGTGATGATTATTATTTATAACAGAAAAACATTTTTCTGTGAGGAGTTATTGTGGCGGCATGGTGGCACAATGAGAAGTGCAGCCGCCTCACAGCTCCATGGTCCCCGGTTCCATTCTTAGCGCAGGTTGCTGTCTGCGTGGAGTTTTGCATGGTCTCCGCGTGTCCGTTTGGATTTCCTTTGGCTTTTTCGGTTTCTCCCACCTCCCAAAAATATACCGGTAGGTGGATTGGTGACTCTAAATTGCCCCATATGTGAATTAGTATGTGGATGTGCATGGTGCCCTGCAATGGATTGGCATCCGATCTAGAGTGTATCCAGCCTTGTGCCCAGTGTTCCCTGGTATCCTGAGTGATCCTGACCCCTTCTGCTCTCCGGACCTGCCTGATCCATCTTGATGCCCTACATCTTTTTGGAGTTCTTATCACTTGGCAATCACTTGCTGTTGCTGAGGATGGCCACACTTGGACAGCCAAAGATCAATGAGATTACTGAGGATGGAACCACTTAAAAACCATGAAGATGGCTGTGGACTGCAATTGATAGGAACAGTTTTGCTACAATGGCTTAGGACTACAATTGCTATCATAGCTTTAGGACTGCAATTGCCACAAACAGTTTTGCATTTAACTGTTCACTCGCCATCAGTGAACAGTTGATAACTTCAACAAAATAGACTCCATGTGAAAACTATAGTGAATTTCCTGGTTACACAGTTGTACTTTTTGACCATGTAGTACACAGTTATAGAAGGGAATAATTTATAATTGCACTATTCGTTGTCTCCCAGCTGAGGATGGATTCCCTTTAGAGTCTGGTTCCTCTCAAGGTTTTTTCCTCATATTGTCTCAGGGAGGTTTTCCTTGCCACCGTCACCCCTGGCTTGCTCATTAGGGAAAAGTTCATACATTTATACGTTTAGAAAATGTATATCCTGCATTTATATATTTCTGTTAAGCTGCTTTGTGACAATGTCCATTGATAAAAGCGCTATACAAATAAAATTGAATTGAATTGTTCCCGAGATAGGCTCCGGATCCACCGCATACCCTGAGCAGGTTAAAGCAGTTGCTGAAAGTGATGAGTTACTAGGACATGTGTTTGTTTTTAGGTGAATTACAGGAGAAGGGGTGGCAGTTGAAGCATATTGTGCTGGTTCACTTGTATGTGAGAGACATGGAGGACTTCGGGAAAGTGAACGCAGTGTACCGCATTTTCTTCAACAACTGTCCTCCAGCCAGGTAAAGCTGATTTCACTTGATTCTGGAATTTGGAGTTTACTCTTTTATTAGTGTCTGCTCATTGCTGGTGTCTACATTTTGCATACTATAACGACTATTTCACTTCTCAAACAATAAAGTGTTTATCTGTCCATCCACTCATCCTATCTATCTACTAATCCTGGTTCTTCCCCCTTCTGCAGGGTGTGTGTGCAGGCTCGACTGCCTGTGGGCCAGCTCTTGCAGATGGATGTGCTGCTTCATGACTGGTCACAGGCTCCTGAAGAAGGCTGGTTCCAGCGCAGAGACACAATGCACGTGCAGAGTATATCTCATTGGGCGCCGGCTAACATCGGGCCCTACAGCCAGGCTGTGCAGGTAAGACCCTACTAACTGCGTGTTCATTAATCTCCTCATAATCTATAGCCGTGGCCAAAAGTTTTGAGAATGACACAAATATTAATTTTTACAAAGTCTGCTGCTTCAGTTTTTATGATGGCAATTTGCATATACTCCAGAATGTTATGAAGAGTGATTAGATAAATTGCAATTAATTTCAAAGTCCCTCTTTGCCATGAAAATGAACTTAATCCCAAAAAAACATGTCCACTGCATTTCAGCCCTTCCACAAAAGGACCAGCTGACATCATGTCAGTGATTCTCTCGTTAACACAGGTGAGAGTGTTAACGAGGACAAGGCTGGAGATCACTCTGTCATGCTGATTGAGTTAGAATAACAGACTGGAAGCTTTAAAAGGAGGGTGGTGCTTGAAATTATCGTTCTTCGTCTGTTAACTATGGTTACCTGCAAGGAAACACGTGCAGCCATCATTGCTTTGCACAAAAAGGGATTCACAGGCAAGGATATTGCTAATAGTAAGATTGCACCTAAATCAACCATTTATTGGATCATCAAGACCTTCAAGGAGAGAGGTTCAACTGTTGTGAAGAAGGCTTCAGGGCACCCAAGAAAGTCCAGCAAGCGCCAGGACCGTCTCCTAAAGTTGATTCAGCTGTGGGATCGGGGCACCACCAGTGCAGAGCTTGCTCAGGAATGGCAGCAGGCAGGTGTGAGTGCGTCTGCACGCACAGTAAGGCGAAGACTTTTGGAGGATGGCCTGGTGTCAAGAAGGGCAGCAAAGAAGCCACTTCTCTCCAGGAAAAACATCAGGGACAGACTGCTATTCTGCAAAAAGTACAGGGATTGGACTGCTGAGGACTGGGGTAATGTCATTTTCTCTGATGAATCCCCTTTCCGATTGTTTGGGGCATCTGGAAAAAAGCTTGTCCAGAGAAGAAAAGGTGAGCGCTACCATCAGTCCTGTGTCATGCCAACAGTAAAGCATCCTGAGACCACTCATGTGTGGGGTTGCTTCTCAGCCAAGGGAGTGGGCTCACTCACAATTTTGCCTAAGAACACAGCCATGAATAAAGAATGGTACAAAAACATCCTCAGAGAGCAACTTCTCCCAACCACCCAAGAACAGTTTGGTGACGAACAATGCCTTTTCCAGCATGATGGGGCACCTTGCCACAAGGCAAAAGTGATAACAAAGTGGCTCGGGGAACAAAACATCGACATTTTGGGTCCATGGCCAGGAAACTCCCCAGACCTTAATCCCATTGAGAATTTGTGGTCAATCCTCAAGAGCCGGGTGGACAAACAAAAACCCACAAACTCTGACAAACTCCAAGCATTGATTACGCAAGAATGGGCTGCCATCAGTCAGGATGTGGCCCAGAAGTTGATTGACAGCATGCCAGGGCGAATTGCAGAGGTCTTGAAATAGAAGGGTCAAAACAAATATTGACTCTTTGCATAAACTTCATGTAATTGTCAATAAAAGCCATTGACACTTCTGAAATGCTTGTGATTATACTTCAGTAACAGTTAGTAACATCTGACAAAAAGATCTAAAAACACTGAAGCAGTAGACTTAATATTTGTGTCATTCACAAAACTTTTGGCCACGGCTGTACACAGGGGCATGGTGGCTTAGGGGTTAGCATGCTTGCCTCACACCTCCAGGGTTGGGGGTTCAATTCCTGCCCCTTGCCCCGTGTGTGTGGAGTTTGCATGTTCTTCCCGTGTTTCGGGGGTTTCCTCCGGGTACTCTGGCTTCCTCCCCCGTCCAAGACATGCATTGTAGGCTGACTGGCATTTCCAAATTGTCCGTAGTGTGTGAATGTGTGCGATTGTGCCTGCGATGGGTTGGCACCCCTCTCCAGGGCGTCCCCCGCCTCGTGCCATGAGTTCCCTGGGATAGGCCGTGTGTAGGATAAGCGGTACGGAAAATGGATGGATGGATGATCTACACAGACTCAGGAACGAGGAAGTTCACTGTCTGACTTTGCTGTAGATACAGTTATATATTGTTGTAATGATCCACTCAAGATAGGAAGGTAACCAAATCTGAATAATGAATACATTATTTAGATTGAACAGACAATGTGTTCTTAACGAATAGAAATACAGATACTAATAGGATGCACACTATTTGTTTGTTTGTTTTTTCCGTCGAGTTTGTCCGCCGGTTGATGGTTATACCGGAGCTCCAGTCCCAAGCTTGAGCAGCAGATTTCCCCTAGTCTTCATCTTCTATGCTCTGTGTTGTCCACGTGTCTGCTGGCTGTAAATTGAGTGCAATGTCTGTTGCTTTCGTCAGTGCCAGGAAAGTTTGATCTGCTCTGCTGCTTTAACTCTTAGTTTGCCCGGATTGGTGCCATCGTTCTAAATGATCTCTGTGCTTTTCACCTTCCTGGTCTACAAAACATTATTTTAATTATTTGAAAAAATATTAACTTTCATTTAAATTTTTTTTCTTCATTCTTTGTTATTAAATTAAATATCTGACCAGAAAATCATATCAATATTTCGAGTCAATCGTTGAATGGCACAACAAAAAAGTGTTCCCCCATCATCGTGAGGGGATCCCCCCCATCGTGTGGGGGATCCTGAATCCTGATGCCAGCCATCTGTGGCCGGGAGTCTAGGCAGCAACATTGGCTATGCTCACCGGGTGGGAGGGATTGCATTATTCTCTCCCTGGTCAATCACAGCGACACTAGCCAATCGTGGGTGGCTGTGAGCTGAGTATGTGGAACTACCCGAGTTAGTAGCTGTTGTGTGATGGGGAGTGCTGGCTAGTGGGTGGGAATTGGCAGGTGAGCAAAATGGGGGGAAAATCATATGGACACTGTAATTAATTTGTTGTTACATACTTTGGGAATGGTAAATGACTTCTTTTTCAACCAGCCCTGGAAGTAATTAATTTATGCCACGCCCACTTCCGGCTCAAACCCAACTACAGATATGGATATTTGAAGCACTAAACAGATCTAAACAGATACAGTTGTATAGTATGTTGTAAAATGTAAGAACATGGGAAACATACATGTGTACAGTGGAGCAATATACAGGTGCATCTCAATAAATTAGAATGTCGTGGAAAAGTTAGTTTATTTCAGTAACTAAACTCAAATTGTGAAACCCGTGTATTAAATAAATTCAATGCCACAGACTGAAGTAGTTTAAGTCTTTGGTTCTTTTAATTGTGATGATTTTGGCTCACATTTAACAAAAACCCACCAATTCACTATCTCAACAAATTAGAATATGGTGACATGCCAATCAGCTATAATCAACTCAAAACACCTGCAAAGGTTTCCTGAGCCTTCAAAATGGTCTCTCAGTTTGGTTCACTAGGTAAGCCACAAACATTCATTGCCAAAGAAGCTGGCTGTTCATAGAGTGCTGTATCCAAGCATGTTAACAGAAAGTTGAGTGGAAGGAAAAAGTGTGGAAGAAAAGATGCACAACCAACCGAGAGAACCGCAGCCTTATGAGGATTGTCAAGTAAAATCGATTCAAGAATTTGAGTGAACTTCACAAGGAATGGACTGAGGCTGGGGTCAAGGCATCAAGAGCCACCACACACAGACGTGTCAAGGAATTTGGCTACAGTTGTCGTATTCCTCTTGTTAAGCCACTCCTGAACTACAGACAACGTCAGAGGCGTCTTACCTGGGCTAACGAGAAGAAGAACTGGACTGTTGCCCAGTGGTCCAAAATACTCCTTTCAGATGAGAGCAAGTTTTGTATTTCATTTGGAAACCAAGGTCCTAGAGTCTGGAGGAAGGGTGGAGAAGCTCATAGCCCAAGTTGCTTGAAGTCCAGTGTTCAGTTTCCACAGCCTGTGATGATTTGGGGTGCAATGTCATCTGCTGGTGTTGGTCCATTGTGTTTTTTGAAAACCAAAGTCACTGCACCCGTTTACCAAGAAATTTTGGAGCACTTCATGCTTCCTTCTGCTGACCAGCTTTTTGAAGATGCTGATTTCATTTTCCAGCAGGATTTGGCACCTGCCCACTCTGCCAAAAGCACCAAAAGTTGGTTAAATGACCATGATGTTGGTGTGCTTGACTGGCCAGCAAACTTCACAAGGAATGGACTGAGGTTGGGGTCAAGGCATCAAGAGCCACCACACACAGACGTGTCAAGGAATTTGGCTACAGTTGTCGTATTCCTCTTGTTAAGCCACTCCTGAACTACAGACAACGTCAGAGGCGTCTTACCTGGGCTAACGAGAAGAAGAACTGGACTGTTGCCCAGTGGTCCAAAATACTCCTTTCAGATGAGAGCAAGTTTTGTATTTCATTTGGAAACCAAGGTCCTAGAGTCTGGAGGAAGGGTGGAGCAGCTCATAGCCCAAGTTGCTTGAAGTCCAGTGTTCAGTTTCCACAGCCTGTGATGATTTGGGGTGCAATGTCATCTGCTGGTGTTGGTCCATTGTGTTTTTTGAAAACCAAAGTCACTGCACCCGTTTACCAAGAAATTTTGGAGCACTTCATGCTTCCTTCTGCTGACCAGCTTTTTGAAGATGCTGATTTCATTTTCCAGCAGGATTTGGCACCTGCCCACTCTGCCAAAAGCACCAAAAGTTGGTTAAATGACCATGATGTTGGTGTGCTTGACTGGCCAGCAAACTCACGAGACCTGAACCCCATAGAGAATCTATGGGGTATTGTGAAGAGGAAAATGAGAAACAAGAGACCAAAAAATGCAGATGAGCTGAAGGCCACTGTCAAAGAAACCTGGGCTTCCATACCACCTCAGCAGTGCCACAAACTGATCACCTCCATGCCACGCCGAATTGAGGCAGTAATTAAAGCAAAAGGAGCCCCTACCAAGTATTGAGTACATGTACAGTAAATGAACATACTTTCCAGAAGGCCAACAATTCACTAAAAATGTTTTTTTAATTGGTCTTATGAAGTATTCTAATTTGTTGAGATAGTGAATTGGTGGGTTTTTGTTAAACGTGAGCCAAAATCATCACAATGAAAAGAACCAAAGACTTAAACTACTTCAGTCTGTGTGCATTGAATTTATTCAATACACAAGTTTCACAATTTGAGTCGAATTACTGAAATAAATTAACTTTTCCACGACATTCTAATTCATTGAGATGCACCTGTAGTTCATAGTGCACTTAGTCCCGACATCTGAACTGTTTGTGTTTGCGTGTTTTCCTGTGTACGCGCTACATTTGTTGTCTGATATGAGCTTTGCCATATTGTTTGTTAGGCTTTATTTGACCTTGCCCTTGCTGCAAAATCAAATAGTTAATGGAACTCCAAAGGCTGACGCAGGAAGTGTTAGTGTGGTTGCACGCATGGCTGGCACTACTGTTTACCCATTCAGGGAACGGGATTAAACTTGTCAAGTTACTGTCAACAACACAAGTGTCCATCTCATCACCGCAGCCTTCATCTCTCCTCAACATTCTCCCATGAGTGAGAACATGTGCGCTACTTTCTCCCCCACACCCAGATCTGGTTTCTCACACACACTAATGGCACGGTCAGTGTTGTCCCATAATAAAGCCACACAAGAAGGACACAGATGTTATCAGACGGTTTGGGCTTTGTTACTGTAGATCTTTACAGAATTCATATACACACATTGACCACTGTGGCAGAGCACTGTAATGTAAAACTCTACGTCTCATCTTCCTCATCTGTTCATTTCTTTTGCGATCACAGACAGCTAACATAATCGAGCGATTCAACAGCTCAATCATGGGTAAATGTGCATTCTGCACCCCGTCGCGGGTAACATCCGATGCTCCGTGTTACATTTGCTAAATTGGAAAACTATATTAACAATGTCCTAATGCAGTAGACAGTTTCCCATATTGATACAATTACCCCCTTGCTGTGCCCATGCAGATGCGATGCCCCCCACGTCGCAGTCTTAATGAGAAAGAGTGTTTTGGTGCTGATGGTGCAAGCACGGTTTTTTACAGACAGCTTTTATGCTGCAGAGTCGCTGAGGGAATTGCACTCGCAGCCCTCCTCCTCTGCCCAGAAATAATTAGTGATTAATTGTTAAATCCCATTTAAAGGAGAGGAGAATAGCTTAGCTTAGCTTGAGTGCTTTTCGGCGTCGCAATTATTTCCCTGAAAATGTCATATTTTCTCCATTGTTCTGTCATGTTAAGAAAGACTTTTTCTTTTCTTCTTTTTTTTTTTTTTTTAATTGCATAATTTTAAAAGGATATTAAGAGTTTCCACTAATTGGCTTTAATATGAATGTCCATGGCACTGTCCTCTGTTGTGGAGATCTTTTTTTTTTTAAAGTTAGGAGTAGTATTCGTCTGAATGCTAAGCCTCATGCTGTAGATGTAATAGCACACAGCTTTCATAAGAGAAGGAGTATATGTGTTATGCCATAGATATATTTTGTGCCGAACCTTTATTCTGATTGCTAGGAGTACGGTCATGTTTGGCCATGTGACAGACTCTTATCAGCTTTGATTTACGGAATCAGTTAACCTTTATATTGTTATTCTCTATCGCTCTAGGCTCTCAATATGTTTCGCGATCATTTAGGCGACAACTCTGAGGCAGAACGAAAAAAGACTTTGCTGTTTGTTTATGCTTTTTGCTATCAGTTATACTGTTGATTAGGTTCTCGTTTCAGGTCACGTTTTGCATAACAGTGATGATGATGTTAATGAGAGATTTTGAGTGCATAACACGATTTTATTATCGTCATCGTTCTGCTTTGAGATAGAACTCAGAGGTCAGTTGTTCCAGCTAGTTTGCTCTTAATGTTCCTAATTTGTTTTATTTTAGAGCTGATGTGCATGTTTTGTTGATAAGTCAATAATGACGCAATTGAAAATTCTTGACTAATTGCACTAATCTGTAAGGAATTACCGACATGTTTCATTTAATGTGTGTATATATGAGATGATACTGCTAAAAATTTCAGATATCATCAGGGCATTATATGAATGAACACATGTTGGGCTGCTTGATTAACAGCGCACCAGCAGCATTTTTCTTTGTAAAAAAAAAAAAAAAAAAAAAAATCAATTTTCCCCTCATAACACACGATTAAGCTTGCGTGTTGGCAGATGGTTCGAGTTGACCCTTCATTAACCAAAGTCTTAGTTAACAGCATGAGTCCCAAATTGCCCATCGAGGCACACCTTTAAAATCTATTGCTTGTTGCTTTCTAGAACCTCATCATGAACTCAATCTATGAACTCAAATTTCTTCAGCTTCCTATCAATTTAGGAACAAACAAAAGCAGGTTTGTGCTGGAGGTGCAGCTGCTGAAACGTAGCAGAGTGAAAATCATGATGAATGCCATACCAAGGGACTGGACCCTCGAAATTCTATTTACTAATCCAATTTAAAGGCTAGGAGGAGATGTAGCTGCGCTAGTCCCTGTTTGGGGAATACGTGTGCTCTCCTTCTCCATTAGGAGTGACAGCTTATTCTACACAAACCTCATGTGGACCAACAATTGGATTTGCATTGGATTTTGGAAAGTGTCAAAGTGGACCGCTGCACAGTTGGGAGCAGTGGATCTGACGTCCGCAATTAGTGTCAAAGGGAGGAAGTGGCCTCTGCGGTGATACAATTTGAATAATCTCCTTATGGGGGTTAAGCATATTAAAACAATGAGGTGGGCTGTCTGACCTGCTTGTTAGTAAGTTCAGGGGTCATGTCCAGCAGCCTTGAAAAGTACGACAACTCAAAAATCTGTATACGGTAGAAATGAATAAACTGGATAGGGATAAGGAAATCCATCTCCATTTTCAGAGACGGGTGAACAAAGCTAATGCTAAGGGCTTGTGTACAATCACATTGTGTAATGGCATTGTGTAATGTGAAAACCTGTGAGACCAGGAGCGCAGAGATCTTATCTAAGGGTTCGGGTAATCTTCAGTGGGAATACTCCAGTTTGTCCCATCCAAAACATACTTGAAGCACATCCATATCCTCGAAGAAATTCGCCAAACAACTAGACATCTAAAGCCTCGCCAGGTCCAGAGTGTTCTCACACAGAAGTGTGGTGTGTACAGATTAATTAAGACCTTTACCTTCATTTTTAATACAACAAAATGAATCCCATAAAAGCGAGCAATCCCAGAGGAGGTGCTCATCAGCCCCTGACGATCTCCCGTAGACATAATCTATTAAAACAGTGCCTTTATCTCACCTCATCCCTGTCAGATTTTATGGATTTTTTCATAAACATGGCCTATACTTCATAAATGTCTCAATTTTCTAGTCTATTAACATTACTTCAGGAGCAGTTGATAAAATAGGCTGGCATGCGTGAAATAATGCACCAATAATATGAACTGCTGGAGGCTAGAACAGTAGGATGGCTCCTCAGTGATCAAGACGAAATAATGCAAGGATGCTATCAGCTTGGATAAAAGAACAAACCGTGACTGCAAATGACTGGTGTTGTTGGGTTGAGGAAATATGAGGGTTTTTTTTTTTTTTTTTTTTTTTTTTTTTTACTACAGTGTATACAATAGCTACAGCTACTCTTGTCTCACCTCTATGCATGTCCTTCATCAATAGTTTGTAGCTATTCTCTTTCTTTCCACGTTGTTAGTTTAGACTGAGTGGGAGAGGTCTGTGTTTGGACAGTCAAGGCACGTTGTGGGTCAGAAACATCCCTTTACTCATCATCTGTATGGGAAACATTTTCTAAAAGCATCAGGCTCATACTCCTTAGTCACTCTTCACCTCAAAATACAGCTGAGCTCGTCACTCACGCTCACTGACACTTTAAGAAGTTCTAACTGAGTGGAATGCAGTGGGACAGTAGCCTAAAGAATGGAAATACACACCCATCCCCGCGTCCTTCCTGCCCCTGGGCCTGGATCCGAACTCCATTAACTTGACCACCGAGATCGAGCACACTGACTCACCTGAGCCAGACTGAGGGTCTGATCCACTCAGACAGAGAGCTGTATATGCTCTACGACAGCACTGAAGCTGCTCTTGTCTTCTTCCAGGCATCCCAGCGAGGACGTCTGATTGCCCCTCTGTTTGTCCCTGCACTTTGGGTTTAACTCTACATGGTGTGCGGGGGTGTGTATGCTGCGTTCATTTATTTTTCATTTCAAAATGAAACTGAGAAAACAAGGAAACTCTTATTTTACTTTTTGTATAAGCTATAGGCTATTCTCTGATTAAAATACCTATTCTGTTTTCATCAAATATATAAAAATTGGATAAACGTGCCGAAATAAATTTTGGGTGATTAAAATATTCTTAACGCTTGTTAATTTTAGCCCCAAAATGACTCTGACATGATGAAAAACTGAACAATGAAAAAAATCAAGAAATGCAACATACACAGCCCTGAGTGCATGGATGAATTTCTTTTTTTTTTTTTTCTTTCTAATTGTGAGCAGATTAAAGATGAGTTCAATGAAGTCAGAACACAAGACTTCCTTGCATTCCAGCAGCTTCAGGAAAGTTTCTGCTTAGAGATAAATCTTCAGTCTGTTCAATGCCCCAGGACCAACAACATCCAATCAATCATGGAGGTGCTCTCCTCAGGTGTCAATCATGTTACCCGTCAATCCAGAAACCCTTTCCTCTCGCTTTCAGGCATTCTAGCCTGGTCATGTGCTTTTCGGGCGTGGCTTTGGAGGCAACGCAGAATGGAGGAACTGTAATTGTTTGGCTTTTGGGTTTCAATATAGGTAGCTATAACAAACAAATGCAAAATTAACTGACTATACATTTAATGTTTGAAAAATCCATTAATATGCTTAACCAGGTTGTGACCATGTGTTCGTGTGTGGATGCTGGTATGTTTTTTTTAGCAGGGCAGTGGAATATAGTATGAGAGGAGAGGTAATTATTTATGCACTCCTGTGACACCCCTGAAGGTGAAGCTCAATGGCAGCAGTCGTGTGGAATCATAAGCCGTGTTATGTGCATTAGCTTCAGACACACGCCATTGATAGGGCTGGTATTAGCTTGTACCAGCCGTGGACACAGGAAGGACCGGACCTGTCAGAGAAGATCTCCCACTCCTGCCATACACACCTTCATTAATGGAACTGCCTTGACAACTCAGCCTAATTGCCTCTGAGCACCTCTTCATGTATTATGGGTGCTTGACTATCTTGGTTCATGCCCACACACACACACACACACACACTGGAGTGCGTCAGGACAGTGACCATCAGCCACCCCTGAACCTGACGGAGAGGACGTGTTCCTTTCAGGCACGCTCTCTCAAGCTTATGCCCTCTCCACTCCCCCTGAGCGCTGTAGTACTCTAAATACTGTTTTCATCAGTAAAAAGCCTCGGCTCGGAATATACACAGACAGATTGATTTGTGCATTTAAAATTCCGTGGCAGTAATGGAGGCTTTAATGTGGATGAATGTGTTTACACTTCCGCTCGGTTGACAGGTCTCGGAGGACTGTCACACGGCGGTAACACACATCTAAAGCGAGATGCATGGCAGTGCCACTGCAAAACAGGTTCCACCCATCACAGGCCAGTGACAAATTTTCATATTCAGGGTTTCAGGAGACAAGCGCAATTTTGAAGACGTGTTTTAGCCAGAGAATATTCACATTCAAGTGGAATGGATGGATGGATGGATGGATGGGTGGATGGGTGGATGGGTGGATGGATGGATGGATGGATGGATGGATTGATTGATTGATTGATTGATGGATTGATTCTGTCACACACAAAAAGCACCAAGCACTGTCCAGTCTGATCACCATTTAAAAGAGGACCGTCCTATGACCATCCTATTACTATGGAAACGAGGACTTCTTTTCCTGTACGTCACTGTTTGTGTTCAGTGACGAGAAGCCAAACCTGACCGAACACATTGCCGAGAGACGCACAAACGCGCAGACAGAGAGAGGCTCGAGATCAGTGTTGGACAAATAGGGTGAGACTCGAAAGGTTACTCCAGTGAATGGTCGAAACTCAGGTGGATTGGCTTCCATAGTGCTTTTGGAATTAGGAAATTTGTCTCGTACCGTTTCCGTTTGACTCTTTTATCTTCGCAATCTATTTTTAGGCCATTTTCTCTGCTCCCTTAAACGCTGTAATCTCACCATTCCTTTATATGGCGGCTGACAGTAAGTGCCTTCAGTGAAACATGGTCATTGGGTCTTCATGCAACAGTGGCCGAGCATTGCAGTTTTGTCTTAATTTATTAAGGAGATGTTAGTTTTTAATGGCAGTAGCTAAAACTGATGGCTCAATGATATTAACATTTATGTTCCATTTACTTTTGGCCACTCGTGTTGTCATTAATTTCTCATTGAGGGCTTCGTTTGAGTTGTAACTTTGAACCTCGGCCATTCATTTTTCATTATCCATTGTCATTTCAGCCCATTCTACAGATATAAAAGTGTTGTGGATGAGTAATAGACAATGTCTCGTTTTAAGGAGCACAATGTTACATTTTACAGAGATTTATTATTCATGTAAGTTCCTGGCGATGGGAACATCACTGTTGACTTTCTGGCGAATAAACTTAACTATACAGCCATGTATATACAGCCATATGTAATAACTTAATAGGTAATTAATGTGTAATTACCCATAGAAAAGCCAGAAGGCATTATTTTAATTGTCATACCGAACATATAAAAAAAAAATGGAAAAAAATATATTGTATGCATGTGTTTATTTATGAGGCAAATGTTTTTTTTCCCTGCAAATCAGTCTATAAGCCAAACACTACTTTATGCATGTCCATGAATTTTAAATAAAGCAGTAATCCCATTCAGAATTACTGAACACAAAAAGAAATGGCTGATTTACGAAGCATCGCAAAAGTCAGCATTAACTGCTAATATGAAACCAATCGCAATTAGATCATCACCCCCAGTGACCAGATTACGTTTATTTTGAATAAATACTAATTCGTGTTGTAATGATTTGATGTAGGCAAAAACCGTTTTGTAAAGGTTTGAGTGATCTGCCGAGAGAGCGTGCCGGATGCTGCGGCCTCTCTTTCATGCAGCCATACTGCCATCTTTTGAAATGATGCTGAACTGCAAGCCGATTCAAAGGGGACATCTGTGTTTTGTACTGTTTTTCCTTCCTTCCACTGCGTTTGCGCATAATATGGTACAGGTTGTCCCCATGCTGTGAGCAGTGCGTTCTGGGTAACCTTGAGTGTACTAAAGGATTTCCTCATGGTGCTGGGAATGTCCACCGGTCAGGCTGACGGAACACGTGGACATTACTCATAAGAAGAATAAGAATAAGAAGACTTTGTCATTGTACTGCTGTGCAGAACAACGAGATTATAATGGTATTCCATGAGTTCCTCAGACAACAACATGAAGCAGCAATATAAAAAGGACACATAAATATAAAATAGTAAATTAAACAATTGTAAATTAAACAAAGTGGTACAGCAAGAGGAGTTCCCTTTACACTCGGGAGCTAGACACTAGAAAGGAACGGCATTCTCAATTATTTCGCACTGACTTCAGGATTAGAATATTACACTGACCATTTATTTCTTTTAATAATTGTACTGGAGATGAGATGAGCCAGCGAGTTTATGTCTGAACAGTGGGATAAACGCTGCTGCTTCAGCATCATGCAGTCAGACAACATGCCCCTCAGCTGAAAGTGCAGAACCCTCTGCGCACTCTTGAATTAGGGAGATTAGCGGCAAAGCGCATAATGCAGGATGATGGAATTTGTCATCATTTGCATTGTCCTGGAAAGATCAGGTTTGATAGAGCGGCGCATTGAGGAGCGTGTCATGTCCCACGGGCAGGTCATAGAGGAATCTTGGCAGAAATGATTTTTGCGATATGTGCATCAGTCGTAAAAGCCTCACAACCAATTTGTCAAAAACGCAGAGGTCGAGGCAGTTTGATGGCAGCGTTTTGCCTTAACACAAAAAGGAAACATGTCCTCGTTCTCACTCAGACACACTGCCTCAGAGCTTGTCTTGTTATCCATTTTGTATTGACTAATCATATCCTTTATTTAAGGTTTATTTGCTATGGAGTTGAAACAGCAGTTTTTACATGAATGAATGCTCATAGATTTTTAAACTAGGAAAAAAAAAATTACATTACATAGAATGAAATGTTAATGGCTACATTAAGACATCCCTCTTGTGTAAGATGTGTCACTTAAGCTTTCTCTTCTGCCTCTGACCTTGCTTATACTCCAAACAGCCCATAGATAGAGGAGAGCAATCAGCATAAAGTTGACAAAAACCGACATGACAGTGTTACTTATCCAAGCTGGCATCTCTGGAAGTGGGCACGTCGAGGTCAGACAGCCGGGGAAGCTGGGTATTTACAACTACACGCAGCGAGCAGAGAAAAGAGGCCAGTGTCATCACAAATGCCCCAGCTTTCTCATACTACCAGCTCGCCTACAATCACACCTCACAATCATCTCCTTGTAAATTTCACCCAAGTATATTTTTATCCCTGCGCTACGTTTGCAGTTCTTTCATCCTAGAAAAAAAAAAAACGCAGGAATTGCTGAGCGATGTTCCTCATGGCGGCCACTCTTTGTGCATTTCGCACTGTTATTTATATCGTTGTTTAACACTGATATTGTGTGACAGTTGAGCATATACGGGTTATGCTTGCTGGAGAGCACAGGCTATGAAATAACAAAACAGAACGACAAGAGAAGACTTTTAAAGGAAGGTTGAGTTGTTTTGAGATGTTCAAAAAGAAGAGTTTGAGCCTCTGCTGTTTTGCGTTTGTTTAAAATTGGGTGTCGGTGGATGCAAATTTCCTAAGGGCGTAACTCACCACGAGCCCATCAGTGATCATGTCCCATCTTTAAACATGATTCAGTTTGAGTGCACTAATGCTGAAGATAGATGCAAAGCCTATTCGAGATGATGTCAAAGACCTGGACTGCCTTCCAGTACAAAAATTGATTACATAATTGGAAAAGTAATTATTTATTTCCATAAATACTGCGTATGTTATGTGGGTTTTATTTGTATAAATGGTTTAAACACTGCTTAACGCAAACAAACACATGAGAGTCAACTCTGACTTGATTATTACACTGTCTACTACGATATGCAGACGATTTCAGCCTTCTGACCTAGTGATGCACTTTAACTTCTTGTACTCACCTTGTCATTTAAAAGCTCCAGTAAATCAAAACAAACTGTGTAACATAATGACGCTGTATCTGTATCTGTTTAACACTTATCCATATCTGTATTATGATTTAAACCCAATGTGGGCGTGACGAAAGCTGGAAAGTTTTAGGAATTAAATTTGAGCCCTACCACGCACTGGATACACTGGAAAACCCTAGAGGTAGAAATACCAACATTGTCTGCATGGCTCAGACAGTTCCTCAACCTCAGCTACATCACTCGAGATCTCATAATAATCGATTTCAATTAAAGATGTGCACTTGACTGTTTTTTTTTTTGTTTTTTTTTTAATCCCATTCAGTTATTTTTGTTTGTACCTGCCAGTGATTTTTTATATTAATATACAATTTAAACCACCACAAACATGACCAGGCGTGCATCACATAGCACCGCAGGTTTATGTTAATGAATGAATGTGGTCTTTGTTTGTACAGTGAGCTTCGTATCGGACAGTAAAATCCTCCTGTTCTTGCAACGTTTTTTGTTGTGTTCCGCAGGATCCCAGTCCCGATGCACACCTCTAGTCTCAGCCAGATGTGAACATTTTTGCCAAGCTTTCCTAAAACTAGCAAACAAACAGTGCGCCTCCTATTAGTATCTGCATTTCTATCCGTTTACAACACATTATCTGTTCAATCCGGGTAATGTATTCCTATTTGGTTACATCCCTAATACACACCATGCTCCCTCTGCAGTATCACATGGTTTGGAGTGGTCAGTCAGCGTGCACACAGTTTTATGCCCCTGTTGCTTGGGTTTAATTATGCATGAGGTTTCGGTGGCAAAATGAAACCATTAGCATATCTTACAGTGCACTGATGTGTTTTTTCCTCACCATGCCCTTGGTTTGCGAGAGTAAGTTGACTGTTCATCAATAGCAGGTCACTTTAGCCAGTATGGTCCAGGCTGTTGTCTGCCAAAAATAACACGCTCAGCAAAATCTTTAAGGTCACCTCCACTGCTTTTTCACATGCCGCAAACACAAATATGTAAAGTTGTTGTGCCGCTGAGATTTCAGGAGCCAACAATTAAAATGCTCTGAGTGTGTTGGAGTGCTGGGAGATGTCATGCGAGGCCTGGGTGCAGCCTCAGAAAGAACATTTACATAGGTGTTACTGCCTGCATCCCAACAGAGACCTTGGGGCTGCTTGACCTTTTGACATGTCATTGGCATTATGAGAAGTGATGGTGTTCAAGCCAAAGAATAAAGGTCGATAAAGCATGAAGCCAAACCACCCATTTGATTAATGCTAAAGAGGCCAGCGCGCACCAGGATGGGGAATTACTCTCAAGCACGGGGTGAAATATTGCTTTTGCTTCATTGAGTTGCTTGATGCATTTGCAACCATGATTTTGGATAATAGTGTCCGTATTGTAAATACACAAACCGTCAGTTAAGTGCACAAACTTTCAGACGGGGGGAGAAAATTATACTTGTAAATGCAAAATGATTACTTTTAGTGCTTAGAGCTTCAACTACTTGAATCCTTCCCATTCTTTCAGCTCCATGTGGTCCAAAGCATCAGCAGTTGATCGGTTTGAAAACCACCGGTGGTTATAGAAAGTTAAATGAAATATGCAATTGTTTGACCCCTATGAATATTAATAGCCTCCCCGCGCTCTATTAAAAATGCATGGGCCGTTGTGACTGCTGATCAGGTTTTGGACTCCGATGCAAATTGGACTGTCTTTCTTGTCAACGGCGAAGATGAATAATGTAGTTGTGTTGTATATCCAGCGACACACCATTGGCAGTCAATTAACAAGTTTGATTGGTGTGTGAACTCATTCTTTTGAACTGTTAATTTTATGTAAATAGTATTCCCGCTTGTTCTCTCGCTCTTTCTCATTTGCAGGTTCGCCCTAAAAAGCCGTGCCCCACCCGCCCAGCCTTGAGTAACCTGAGCTAGGCCCTTAATAATTGATCATTACACACCTGCCTGCAAACCTATGGGAGGGTTGTTTTGTTGTTTTTTTTGAACAGTCGAGAAGTCTTGCTCTAGCCTCCTTTTGATATTCAAATCGACAAATAACAGCCATTTTTAAAAAATATGAAACTATTTATTCTTTTGAACGCTGGTTCTGCTGAGAGCTCCTCGCCACATGTCCAACCTGATCCAGCTCTCCGTGCCATCTGATTCCGCTTGATGGCTCGTAAATAGAATGCCAATGACGATTTGTTGCTGATGTCTCTGTGACGTGCGGCTAGGTTACGCCGGTGTAGATCTATTGCTCTCGCGCTTTTGCCAAATAATGCTCGCAGGTAAATGATCCGATGATTGATCCTGCCGCTCATAAGCAGTGCTGCACCCACTCTACCACCACCCATCGCCAGCATTGCCTCGGTAATTTGGAGCAGCAGAGGCAGATGCTGAAGATTCATCAAAGTTGACAGGTGAACCCAGGAGCTAGGAATCTTGGGAAACCCATTTCACTCTATGGAAATTGATGTGACTATTTCCCCCCTCTGGCACAGCACTTTTTTTGTTGATCTGTTGTTTTCAAATTAGATTTCCCCCTTTGATTTTATTACATGCACACACTTGTTAACAGTAGAATTTTCAACAGACAGCTGAAAGGTTACGTTACATATGACGTTATGCCTGACTTTAAATTTATATTGTTTTTTAAAAAAAATTTTCTTTCTTAGACTTTTCAGTACCAGAGGAATATTTAGTTTATTATTTAACACATTGTATCCTGAACCACATGTAGGGGGTTAAGCCTTTACTAATACAGAATCCATGGACCTAGTAATCTGGTTTGGAAATGCGATGCCCGTGCGCATATGCTAATTGGCTAAAGACCTCGTTTCATGAGATGCATCAATTGATTTGGTCTTCTATGATCCCTTCAGAGGTCACCATTCTCCTCGCACTCCCACACGCTGATAAATACTTTCCCCAAGCTCCAATTAACACCATGTCACCTACAGCTATTTACCCTGACCATTATGCTCAGGCCTGAGTTTCATTTGTTCATCCTATACGTCTCTCAGGGCCTGACCTCTCCACTGCTCTTGCATACCTGATAGCATCGATTGCATGGATTTTTACAGCCAGGATTACTGATCCAAGGAACTTCCTTCGTCGAAGTTTCTCTTGGCTTCTCAGCTAATTATCATGCTTCTAATTGTGTTTATCAAGTGTACACACAGATAGGCAGATGTTTTGATGGTGTGAAATGGGAATTATTGGTGTTAAAGTAGCATTCAGGGTGTGACGTGGTAATTGATGTTGTGCTATTCCAACACAACGTTTTACCAATGCGTTGTATTTTTTTTTTCCTTTCTCTTATCATCCATGTTTAATTTGAAACACTTCAGGTTTAAAAGGTTCAGATGTGGTTTGAGAGCAACTGGTTTAGTTAGATGGCATATAAGGCATTTTTACACCTGGCTCGTTTGGAGCATGGTGCGTTTTCTCCCTTGATTCGGTTCATTTAGACATGTATGAACACGGCAGTTGCGCTCAGTCCTGCACCAAAACAATCGGTCCAAGACCACCTGAATGAGGCGGTCTCGGCCCAGTTGCAAGCGATCTCTGGAGTGGTTCGCTTGTGGTGAGAAAGCAATCCGACCCAACGGAAAAAGGAACCATCCTGTGTAGCAATGCATGATGGAAACTGTGTTACGTAAAAAGTGTGTTTGTTTTGCTAATGGCTCCCAACATGAATCACAGTTTAACTTGCACCAAAGACGAGGTAAAATGCCTCATTGAAATTTGGTCTGACGAACATACTGTGTAAAAGTATTAGGCACCCTATTTTTTTTTTTATACAAGCTTCGTTATAGATTTTTTATTTTATGACTCCTACATTATCAAATCAGTACAAAACATTTTAGATTCCCAAACATTAGTTTTCTAGAACAAAATTAAATGTTACAGAAAAATGTTTGTATGTCATTAAAGAAAGCCACATATTACGTAAGAGACACTTTTCAGACAAAAAACACAATGAAGGCTGCTGGGTTTTTCTGCAAAAATAAGAAGCGAGTGCGAAAGTCAAAGTCTCCAGAAGAACTGTGTCTGGTTCTGCAAGATGCTCAATAAAACCTACCAGCTCATTTCATTATAAAACTGCACAAATTGTACCAGAGACTACCATTTTTATTTTTATTCTTTTGTCCCACCAAATATTGACTTTGTTTCATTTACTACTGTTTACAGCTCGTTGTGGTATTTTTTATTAATGTAGAAACATTTAATTTCATTATTGTAAAGACATCTTTGCTCTACAGCATTTCTTTGCATGTGCCAAAAACTTTTGCACAGTACTGTATTTCTGGATAACTTTCAAAAATGCATAAAAACACAGATGCTTACAAGGAGTTTTGCGTGTGTCTCAATGAGATGGGCTTTGTCACTTATTAATCACTTTGGGGAACATATAAATTAGATAAATAATAAAATACAGCTAAAAAGAAAGCCACAATAAGCTCCCGGAGCTGCTGTCTATCCATCTTGATGGATGACCGCTATGGGCGGAACCCTGGAACATAAACAGGCACACACTAACTAATGAGAGGACAGTTTACTCAAGTGATTTGCATAAACACATTTTGGTGCGCTTTGAAATGTTGCCTTGTGAAAGCGAACCGAGCCAAAGAGAAAATGCAGTATTGTAACAAATTAAGTCCCCGTTTTACAACCAAGCACAAATCTACAGGTCTGAAAACACCCTAAGAGACTTGTGCAGTATTTAGCTGTAGTGTTTAAAGGTTCTGCACCATTATGTAACCTGCTTCCTGAAGAACAACACTTTCAGATCAGAGAGAGTTAAATCAAAAGCGTCAGTTTAAAAAGAATTTTAAGGTCAAGTCAGCATTGTTGTCATTATTTATGTAAGGAATAAAACACCGAAGGGGGATGCTGTGTTTATATATATATATATATAATTTTTTATTTTTTTAAAATAAAAAATCAGTGAAGGGATGGAGATTTTTTTTTATATATATTTATTTATTTATTTTATTTTCAATAAAAGCACAACCTAAAGTGTTCCATTCATCTTATACTGCAGCAATTGCAGTTTTTCATGTTGTAGAACATACATCAAGCAAGTTTCTGTTAGCAGCTTTAAACAGTTGTTCTCTCACCAGCCATTTTTTCCTGTCACTTGAAGTTAATAAGACAAAATGCAGCTTGTCATGTTACCAAGAATGTGCAAGGTTCTCCATTCTCAAGACATTCCCGTTTCTGAAAACCTACAGCTTTACATCTGACCGTTTTGAAGCTGTTAATAAATGTCTCCTTACAGAAAACTTCACCATATCACTAATTATACTTTTTTTTTTTTTTTTTTTTTTAAATCTGTTTTTGATGAAGAACTGCCAAGGATTACAAGGATTGCTATAAACATCTATGTGCAAGTTGTTACTATAGAAAAGATAACGTACTAGATTGATCACATTAATATAAACCTTGCAGGAAGTCAACTACTGTTAGAGCTAGTGATATGATAGAACATGAATTGATGCCTTCTGACCGATTAGAGTTGAGAATTCAGCAGCACTGTGGTATAATTGTGAAATTTGTGAGGACTATAAATGTGCAAACCCTTATCATTTTTCTGATCATTATTCAACACAAGAATAAACAATGCGCAGTAAAATAACCGTGCAAAATGTACATTAATATAATAATTGGTACTTATATTTTCTACAACTTGTGGAGTGTCACTTTCATGAATCTAGTAGATGATACTAAGCCTCAGATAGGTCTGTGCTGTTTTTCTTTAACTAACGGCTTCTTGTTTGCTGTGTAGATGTTGTGTTGCCTTTGAATAGACATTCTGTATGTCTACATAAAGACCAACTGATTTTGCTGATGGTGTGTGCGTTGTAGGTGGATGAAGCCGTGTTCTGCGCAGGTCAGATCGCTCTGGTCCCCTGCACCATGCAGCTGCTGAGAGCGGGTCCAGGCTCCCAGGCCCAGCTGTGTTACAGCCACATGGAGAAGGTGCTGCGTGCCATGAGTGCCACTCTCACGCTGGGACACACACTGCAGGCACACTGCTACGTCACAGACCTGACACACATACCAGCTGTCAGAAAGGTGTGGCACGATAAGATACAGGACAGTCATGACCAGGTGAGCATCATCAGCTGTGCCATGTGTGTGTGCCACTGTTAACTCTAAATAACATTTCTCCACTCATTCTTACTGAACTGTTCAACTAATGCAGGCCTTCCAGTGAGTGATGAAACATATTTAAAAACACCAAGGCTATCATTTGAACTTATTGTTAATTGGTGTTGAATAATATTTATTACTAAAATCCTTCATGGATGTGGTTTTGGCTTGACTTGACTTGGCTATACTCATGGGATGTTATACTCACTGACAATGGCCAATATGAACCAACACCTTCTTTAATATGTTTGTGAGACTGAGGCTGAAATACAAATTCCAGTATTTAAACCCGAGTTCAGCAAGTTATCAACATTTAGGAACGTGCTATACTTATTGTTTTGCTAATTTATCTGGACTTACTTTGAGTTGTAGGTTGCATAAATATTAGTCAGTGCTGGTGTATTTTAAACAAACATTAATTAATACATTAACTTACTATGTTAACATTGCTTATGGTGTGTTAATGCTGACTGTCATGGTTTGTTCATGTTAACTAATGCAGTACAAAATGTTAGTTAAGAGAATCATAATGTAACACATTACCAAATGTATTAATCATGCATAGTGGTCTAGCCTGTCTTGTCCAGTGCATCATGAAATTATCTTTGGTTGTAATGTTAGTGTGTTTAGGGACCAATAATTAGCAATTACTGCGTGTTGTGATTGGTCAGACAGTTAAATGGGAATCTTGTGATTTAATGCACAAGAATCAATACAAGCTATCTAACATTAACCACGTTTAGTTAAGTTGTCCAGTATAACAATCATTTTTGTTTATTTACCAGAGAAGACCAAAAATTGTGATCATGATTAAAGTGTAATTGATTGGTGCAGGTGTAGAATTCTGTATCTACTCTCACTGACCAGTTTATGTAGGTAATTATTGACTGTAGCCCATCATTTGCTACTCAGTTGACTTCTACCATATAAGGGACAACCACAGGTCCACCACTGCCCAGATGTTATTTGATTTGGTGGACCATTTTCAGCACGCTATGGGATGTTCGAACAGTGACGTAGGTGTACCTAATAAACTGGCAACCACATATCATATGTTAAATCAGAATTGTTTAAACCTTCACACACTTTATCGTGGAAAAAAGGAATTTGGAATGGAATTTACCATCCCTCTGTGCCACCCCACTGAAAGAGGAGGCAGAAGTTGCTCATATTTACCAGAATGAGCGCTCATGAAAAGTTGATGCTGTGGGAAATGCTGATGTCTTTGATAATACAGAGCCTGGCTCCAAGACAGATGTCTTCCTTAGAGCCTGCTTAATCCCCAGTCCCTTTTTTGGAGCGTCGCTGAAACCTCGGAGCAGCTTATCTCCCCCCCCTTGCTCCCTCTGCGATCCCCCCCTCAACATGGCTAATAAAGGCTGCAGGCTCGCGCTCTTGGCTGCTCCTCCTCCAGTAATCAGTAGAGCTGAGGGAGCAGGAAAGAGAGGTTTAAATAAAGGATGCACTGTCACCACGTTTAGCCCTCTCTTGGCCTCTATGCTGACCTCAACGCACAAGTTTGAAATGATGACAGGCCTGAGCGCTGAGGGGAAAGAGGCACGTCCCATCAGGTCGCTCACTGTAATGGAGGAGTGACAGTATGAGAGTTTGAATTAGGGGGACATCAAGTGTTCAATCAGCCACCTGTCTACTGTTTAGCCATTCTCTGTTCAGTTCTCTTGGGATAGAAATGATCGTTAATGCCAAAATGGCATGACACTTGAGATACAGTGGGTAAAGTGTTTGTTCCGTTGCCAGCAGTGAAGGGTTAGCTTAGAGGTGTGAAATGTCTGTGTGAACTTAGCAAGTGTTAGGGGTGCAAGTTAAACAAAAATGTGTGGCGGTTTGGGAAAACCCATCAGTGTTGCTATTGCTAAATTCTGGAAAGCATTTGAAATGTTTAAGAAAATTGGACCAAAATTGAGTTTTTCTGCCAACAATGACACGTCTACTTTAAGAAAACCTAAATATATTTTTACCAAAATGACATGGAAATGTTTTTATTTAGGCTACTTTATAATCCTTCCCTGGTTATCTGTCTGCAAAGGTCGCACTGGGTAAGAAGCCAGTTTAACAACTGCAGTGCAAAATGCAGTCAGTCTGTCTAAAGATGTCTGTCTAAAACCTTGGTAGCTATGTGTGATTTCCTCACGCAGTGGACTCTCAAATCGTCCATTATGCTCTTGTTTCTGAAAACAGTGAAAAACACTTACACGCAAAGTTTTCAAATGTTTAAATCCATAAATGTCAACAGAACAGGACTGAATGAATCAACGATTATTTCCCTACCAATGTTATTCGTTCCTGCTGAAAAAACACAATAAAAACCATCACAGGAATTCTAATGGTTTCCACTACAAATACCATTACAAACAAACAATGTTAATGGTTTTAATTACTAACCATTAAAACCATTAACATTACCAGTATTGGTCCATAATGGTATCTACTAGACATAACATACCTCCAAGGCTGCATCCGAATATCCCTGCTACGCTACTATACAGTAGGCGAAAAGCAGTACGGCAATGTCCGAATTCTCAGTATTCACAAAACAGTAGGTGGGGAAATACCCAGATGACCTACTGCTTCCACCGAGACGCAGTATGGAAGCAGTGTACACTGCACCAGCCCATAAGGCAGTGGGACTGGCGTGGAGGAGCTGTCAAAACCAAAAATGGCGTAAGTGTTTCAGCCAGTGTTTCATCCAGTAAAATACTAGAATTATATCATGCTAACAAAAATGTGTAGATATCACAAGAACGTTGCAACTCTTTTTTCCCCGCCGTTTTCATTCTGACCTTTTATTTTTTAAAGACATGCTTCAGTAATGACACCGTTACAGTCACTGAAGTCGCACCTTTTCTAATGCTCAGTGTTTTTGTTTCAATACCATCATTCAGGCACAACCGATCATTACTGCGCTGTGACTGGTTCGGATTGATCACTAACAATTGTTTACATACCAGGTGTCCTGTCTTATTTGTTTGGATGGGTAAGCACAAAAGAGATGTTTTACTTCTGTTCTAAAATTCAATGCACTCACGTGACACTATCAAGTCAATTTTTTTTATTTTTTTTGCGAGGATTCAGCGCAAAACATTTATCACATTCACCTCCCGTGCAGTTTACTGTGCTCTGAGTGATCCAAGTGGAAGAGTCTTTAATAGGAACATGACATTGTTCTCTTCTATTCAGCACAGACAGCCGTGTAGTTGCGGTGCGTTCATAATTTCTCTAATCAGGTGGATGAGGAAGCTCACAGGGTTAATTGGGGGCACAGTGAGGTTGATTTCTGTGTGTGTGTGTGTGTGTGTGTGTGTGTGTGTGTTATAATATTTATGGATTGCAGTGCTGAGGTTTGTGTGTGAATAGGATGTACAGATTCATGTTTTTATGTGATATGAACTGAATTTGTAGATGTGGAAGATATCAGCTTCGCTATACTCTATGCTAATATTAGTTTATGGATTTAAGGGCACAACCAAACATTTTTTTTCAAATGCAAATTGAACAGGGGGATGAATTCAGCTCTTGTGTTGGCTTCATGTTTTGTTCTGTTTTTTTGTTTTTTTGTGTGGGTCTACTACTTGGAATTGTTTTCGTTGGCTTTTTCAAGGCTTATTCACTACTGAGACAGCAGCTCAGTTTTAAGCAAGTGACCAGCTCCAAGTGAGCGGGAGGGAATATTATACAAACTGCAGCTACTGAGTCCACTCGACGAAGGCCTCCCGCTGGGCAGGAAATGTAGGGGAACTGCCTAAGCATCCAGCCCCCATCAGCTCCCTGCTGTTCAACGGCTTTACACCAATTCCTTATGATGGTGTTTATTGTTCCACTCGCACGCCTCTCCTTCCTCCACTCAGTTTCAAACACACTTCACGCTCGGGACCAAAGAGAGCACGAGATAACGCGTACGAGACGAAGCAACGGGGAAAAACAAACACAAACGCAAAAGGGCCACTCTAATCACACTGTGTAGAGTCCTGAAAACGATCATGCACGCTAAGGAAAGAAATCCGGAGAGAGTAAACAATCGTGAGAGGAAAGCTGTAATGAACTAATAGACAGAGTGCATTAAAGGGGCCCCTGTGTTCATGTTGTCCCTGAGCTCTCAGACATGCCATATATCAACTTTTGTCACCTTTTTTTTTTTTTTTTATTGGATTAATCTAATAAATGTTTTCTCATCAAGCGCAAGTGTTAGGCGGCCAAGCGCTTTCACATGTGGTCTAAATAAAAACAGTGCTCCTGTCTTACAGAGAGGTGGAGAGGGAAAATAATAAAATAATGAACAGGCGAGGGAACGGGGAGCGATGATTTAACAGCCTGAGACAAGTCAGAGTCTGAAAGTTTAGAATGTTTGAAGGTAGTGACCTGTGAGGGCGTAGCTGGTGGAGGATGCATAGTGAGGGCCTGAGGGCTGGCCTTTAAGCCTGGGTGAACAAGGCCTCACTCCAACATCTAACGCCTCTCTCCACCCTCAGCCCTCTCATCTACACTCAACGACTATTGACAAGTGCCGAGCTCAGCCCCTCCAGCCAGTCACGTAAAGCACTCACCTAACATTTATCAACACACAAACAATACATATACACCATCACAGCGGCGCGAAGAGCCAGCGCGTCATCCAAGTTAACCAAAAGAAGCACCTCAACCAGTCACTCCATCTCACACACACGTACGTATGAGCACACTCGCACATGCTCACACGCTTCTATTTTTTTATTTGTTGTCATGCACTCAGAATGATTTGTTGTTGATTTGCTGCCGATACACAATTAGGCCTTTGCTAAAGTTTAATCTCGAGATAAGTGCTGCATTCATGCAGACGGCGGATTGGATCATATTGGGGGGGGCATCTGAAATGGTTGCCAAATGCTGCTCTTGCTCCTGTCAAAGACTTTTCTCTCAGGTTTTTGAGTGAATTTCAAAATAAAGTGTACGTAACCCGTCATTATTCTGCACTCGCAGAGTGGGGTGTAAGTGGATGAAAATTGATCCGGCAAATTGAAAAGGGGGTTAAGTGTTTTTGCCCTATCGACTCCAGACGAAATGACTGTTTTATAAAATGCTCATTTCTCCCCCATTAGCAGATGAGGCCGCAGTGTTATTTGAGAGGTACATTGTAGCACACGCAGGCAGAAGACGTTTCGGAGGCGATAATGGCCTGCACCCAGACGAGTGAAAGGAGATTTTAACTCTACAGATTGCAACGTTTAAAGCCATCACGGCAGGTTTCTAATAGAGGTGTATGGTGAGGTGGTGTAAAAGGGCCCATGCATGTCTCGAATGTTTTGTTGAAAATGGCCTCTCAGGAGAATATTTTCTGTGTGGATGCCTAATGTTAAGAAAACAGGCGAGCATATTTGTGCGTCCAATGGTATGATTGACATGCTGATTGTATAATGGTCTTTAAGCAAACCTTTTATTGAGTTTACACACACACTCCGTGTATGTTGTGTTGCAGGTGGTATGCTGTGGAGTAAAGGAGATTCAGTGCCCCCCTCTGATTGTTTCCGTGATGCCCTCTTTGCCCAGAGGAGCAGCAGTGGAACTTCATGTCATTGCTGTGCAGGACGAGCCTGCAAAGAGGACTTCCTGTCAGATGACCTCTGAGATCCCAGGAGGTACTGTCCACTGGCAGGTGCTGCAATCCAGTTCCTGCCATTACGCCACTCTGTCCCTGAGTGTGTCCCTGCATGAGTCATGCACAACACCAGAGTGCATGGGCACAGAGGGCATCCTGGGGGCAGTGAGCACCTCCTTCCAGCAAGCTCTAGAGCAGACGGAGGACACCCTGTCTCCTTTATGCACCAGAGTCTTCTACAAGGACAGCAGTAAGTTAGCTGCTGAGCTCTCTGCAGGTAAGCACACTCGCTCTATATTTAAATCACAATTTTTAATGAATATGAATATGAATATTCAGCCAGATTAGGATAGCACGTACTTTTCAAACGAGAACACTTTTCTTTCACGTTGTGCACATTGTGATGCACATAAATGAATCAATGTATGACTGCTCCTTAGTCACACTGAGGCATATTCATAGCTGAGTTATAGAATCCTGAGTATTCAGATCACAGGCATAACTTTCATGACCTCACTTTAGTATTGAGGTTGCATTAAGTCATGTGCACTCACTGTTGTTGTGTGCATTTACTGTTGGTGCACGTTTTTTTTTTTTTTTTAGTACAATCTTTGTTATAGATTTTTATTAGATTTTTTAGACTTCTACATGATCAGTACAAAACACATTTTAGATTCCCAAACATTAGTTTTCTAGCACAAAATTAAATGTTACAGAAAAATGTTTGTATGTCATTAAAGAAAGCAGCATATTATGTAAGAGACCACTTTTCAGACAAAAAACACAATGAAGGCTGCTGGGTTTTGCTGCAAAAATAAGAAGCAAGTGCAAAAGTCAAAGTCTGCAGAAGAACTGTGGCTGGTTCTGCAAGATGCTCAATAAAACTTACCAGCTCATTTCCTTATAAAACTGCACAAATTGTACCGGAGACTACTATTTGAATTTTTTATTTTAATTTTTTTTGTCACACCAAATATTGACTTTGTTTCATTTACTTCTGTTTACTGCTCTTTATGTTTTTTTGTTTTTTTAAATGTAGAAATATTTCATTTCATTATTTTGAAGGCATCTTTGCTCTACAGCATTTCTTTGCATGTGCCTAAAACTTTTGCACAGTACCATATGTAATTGGGGTGTTATTATATAACAAGCTGCTTATAGCTGGAAGGCATGCATACACTGGCCACTTTAATAGGAACACATGGTCATTGATGCATATAATCGATTATGTGGAAAATCGTGCAAATACAGGTCAAGAGCTTTAGTTTGTTTGTTGATGTTTGTTATGAACATTAACTGAAGCTCTTGACCTGATTGATTTTATGCATTGCTTTGCTGCCATATGATTGGCTGATTGAATAATTGCATTAATGGGCGAGTGTGCAGGTGTTCCTATTAAAGTGGCCGGTGAGTGTATGTCACTTTTGCTAAAGACGCAGACCTTACTGAACATGTTCTGTTTTCCAAACTCATTCAGAAGTGGCATATAAACACATTCTACACTGGTATCATATCAGGGGAACAGTGATGCCATGATCATAACGCCACTACTGACAGTGTGTGTCATTACATGGCACTGGTTTTAGGTTTATTCGCTTTCTTTAGACGTAGCTAAGTCAAGATGATCTTGAAGATATTTTGCCATTTGTACGGGATGAGTGGTGAACATCTTCAAGATTATACAAGTTGAGTCACCTTGACTTAGCACTATTGGACAATTAAATGACCTGAATGACTGAAAAGCTTCATAGACATTTTCATTGGCAGTGACCTTCATCATGTTTATACATGACATTGCGTGCTAGAGTATGTATGAATGCATCTATTAACCTGTCATTGAAGTGGAATCTGTTCTCTTGCCATGGCAGACGCTCGTGCCCTATAAGAGTGCCACAGGCCTGCTTCACGGGTCAGGGCTCCCGCTTAAGAAATCCTGATTGGGTAAATAAATGTGTCTTTTAACCACTGAGGCCGGATGTAAGGCTCTATGTGATATACCAGGACTATGCTAGTAACCATAGTGGTCATCTGAACATTGGTAACAGGATACTAATTTCATGATTACAGGTCATAAAGCATGTTGTCATTATGTCTGTAATGCATTTCATAACTTTTGGAAGGTTTTACAGACCAGATGCAGACCCAGCTAAGTATTTTAGCAGAATGAGTACTGTGTACTGAGTAGAGCCAATAAGCATATGAGGAAAAAAAAAACTGGCTGTGAACAAGCTTGGCGTCTGCTTTTCCAATTGTGTGCATTTACAGTATATGAATTATATAGGTGACTAACTCATCAGACCAGAGACAAGCTACAGGGCTAGAGACATTAGGTCAAGAGAGAGTTTTCACAGCTTATTTTAATTGTATTTACCCTCTTTGGTCTGATTGGTCTACATGACTTGTTTTAAAAAAACAAACCAAAAAAAACAAAAGAAGTTGACCATTAAAACAGAATGGACAAAGAAGCATGTGTTTATTCTCTCCACTTAAAACTTAAAACAGATGTGTCTCATCTCTTCAGACTCCAATGTGCTAGTGGTGACAGGAAGCACTAGTATGAAACAAAACATAATCACCACTTAGAATTTTACTTATTCATAGCCATTAACAATTCATTAATGGTTAAGAATTTAAAGGTAACTGTTGTCATCATTTATTTGTGGTAGTTGCTTATCTGGACCTTCTTAAGCCAAAAATTTGATGGAACTGTTTAGTTGTTTTTGAGAGATGGCTCTGGTGCTTGTGAGGGCATCAAAATCTGAGCAGTATCAGACACTGACCATTATGCAACACTCTGATATTGCATCTATACGTGGGGGCACGGTGACTTAGTGGTTAGCACACTTAACTCGCATCTCCAGGGTTGGGGGTTCGATTCCCACATCAGCCCTGTGTGCACGGAGCTTGCATGTTCTCCCCGTGCTTTAGGGGTTTCCTCCGGGTACCCTGGCTTCCTCCTCCCGTCCTACATACATCCTATGTAGGATAAGCGGTACAGAAAATGGATGGATGGATGGACATGTTTCGTTTCTTACACTGATACATTTTAAAATTAGGTTGGCCATTCAAATTTAATTCATAATACTCGAAAAAACTCGAATGACAAAAAAATACACCCTTATACATATCACACCTTGCTGTGGATCACCCGGCCCTTGTTTGATGGATTTGTTTGATCTGCTGTTCAGCTCTCAGAAGCAGTTCTGATGCACTATAACAAGCAACCCATTCAAAATCTTCTATTCTGTTAAGCACATGCTTTAACTTTGCTCCAGCTCTCAGTTCGTAAGTACAGCTTAGCTGCTGCTGCTCGCTTGGCTTTCCAGCCACAATGATCACTCACCTCAGCCTAAACAATTTTCATGAGCTGATGCTTGCTAATTGCACAACCATTTACCACTTAATTTGAAACAGTTTGAAGTGCACTGTAGCACAGCTAAACCCCACTAGAAGCCCTTTAGGCCCACCAGAGCTGGCATTTTCACACAAAAAGACCCTCAGCGCCTTTCTGTGCCATCTGTGTTTCTAAATTTTACTGAAGATCAGTGTTGCATTTTTAAAACATAATATTCATTTTCACTGCTGTTATTGAGGTTGCGCTCACTGGTATAAAAAAAAACAAAAAACAGTGATTTAAGAGAATTCTTGTAGGGTTTTTTGGGGGTATTTTGTCCCACGCAAGGAGCCTTAGGCTGCTATTCCTCCTCTAATGTGGTGGCTGTACTGATGCGTGTAATGGCTCTGGAGAGGGTAATTAAGGGCTAAAGGAGACAACTGGGATCCCAGTGCATTGAACAGAATGAACTCATTGCTCAACGCATTTGTGCCAACTGATACAAGTAAAAAGTGTTGTGGTTTTTGTTTTTGTTTTGTTTTTTTTAAGTTACTGCACATCACATTGCCTGTTCCACTAAATGGCTAATTTTAGTTGAAAAAAAGGCACAAAAACATCTCCTTTGTGGACATTAGCTTGTGTGTGATGTTCCTGGTTCATGGTGCAATCTACTGTTGATCTCACAAGGAATCAACTTCCCAGGGTGGACCACATGCTTAGATAAGAAAGTACTTTTTCTGCTCAAATGTGGAAAAAAATTCCCCTGGTCGCCTGTATTGTTTTTAATCACAGCGCATATGAGTTAATTACCCAGTGTGGGCTCTTTGAGTCTTTGCTTGACACACTGCTTTTGTTCTTAATGAAAGAGTGGTGTTGAAAAGAGCTTTCACCTTTCTGTTCCAATTTCCCTTTCAATATTCCCCATTTGTCACAGGACCTCTGATTGTCTAGGTCATTATTCACATTATGGTGTCATTCAGCTATTTAACTTTAAGTATACTTCATAAATATGCATTGCCATCCTGTCGCTTCATGGTATGAGATCACTTAGAACTCCAGTGTGTAATCAGACTGGAGTTGTAAATACCCAGTGGATGAACGTGAGCTTTCAGTCATTCAGGTCATAGATTTTGGTGGGATGTTAATAACAACATAGCCGTAAACAAAATAGAGTCAAGAGGCTATTAAACTTGACAAGCTATAGGCTACTATCTAATGAATTTTTTTGAGTAACCCTGTAATAAGCAGTTGAGAGCTGACAACTTACAGCCATCCAGCATACTGTCCAACAGCTCATTTTTAACAGTTTTATGTACATTTGTTCAGCTGTGTTTGATACAACAGATGTGTTCCCAAAGCCATTGTCACATCATTAACAAGGGTTGCCAAGTTCCAGCCCAATTAGATCTCAAAAAACACACAAAGCACATGAAACTATTCCAAAAAATATCCAAGGAATTCAGGAATTGGAAGAGAGAGACACATTTGTCTTCTTTTTGTAGCCTTGGTATGGTGGACACCCAATTCTCATGTACAGACATCATCCACTCCATAATCCCCCTTTCCCACTCCCATTCTTCGCAATATATCTTACAATAGAAATGGTTCTGTACATCATAGACACACTGTCTGCATTTACACCTTGCCTTTGTTTGAAGAGATTTATCAGTTTTTAATTCCAGCTGTTTGCTATAAAGCAAGATCTCGGCAGATTTTTATGCTAGCCCAGTTTGGTGTCTTAACTGTCCTGTCCTGTCCTGACAGCGATATTTCTGGCACAATGAGCTTCTGTTAACACTTTTTGCAGTTTGCACTTTTAGACCTCTAGGTGCAATAATAACTCGATGGAGCTAAATGGGGTAGTGTGCACACTGTCCCACGCGTGCGCAGAAAGGCGAGCAAATCAATGGAACATCGTTATATCTTTCCAATAGCAACATATTTTAAATCGGTCAAACGAGATAATTAGTATTTCAACTTAATATATATTGTGTATGGAGTTGTGAATGAGGATTTTATGAACAGCTGATATACAGTAGTATATAGTGTATAGTGGGGCTCTGTCCCACCTTTCCCTATGGCCGTGTCACCACAACATTAAAAAAGAGAAGTATAGGTCAGCAGAATAGGTGCTATCTTGAAGATGTTCCACCACTTATCTGAGAAGCTGCACGTGGAAAGAGAAATAGATAGAGGAGACTGGAGGTGTGTGTGGAGCTTAGTTACAGTCTGTGAGAATCTGAGGATAATTCTTGGACTGTTATGGGCTCCCCGGTCGAAGGGTAAATGCAGCCTGCCACTTGAGGGCAGCCCTAATGGGACAGCTATTGTTTGACCATGCCTGCCCCAGAGGTGAGTAGAATTTGAATAAGAACATTTTGGGTTGACATGCTGGATCTTTGTGTCTCAGGGTTGCAGGGTTGCTTTGACAGCAGACTGGGCGCGAAAAGGCTGGCACTGGCGCTGGTTCCTGTGCTGGAGCTGCCAGACTGCACTCTCCTTCACCTCTCCTGCTGGCTCAGCACATAGTGGAGGACTACGACCACATCGACCAGACACGGTGACCTCAGGCTGGACTGTTTAGTAGCTTGAAGAGTGTCCAGTGGTAAATGACTAGATTTATAAACTTCAAGACATTTCATGGTTCATCTGACGAGTCCTGTTGATCAGCTTCACTTGAATTTGTCTAGTCACCTTGACTTACTACTAATAGGCCATGTAAAATGAATTAAACTGACTAAACAATTTAACAGACATATGCATTTACCGACACACACATATCAGGAGAGGACCAAGACTGTGTGGAATAACTACACAGAGTGCTTAGACCCAAGAACACCCAGATTGAACAGTGGTCACCAACCTTCTTCCTTGAGATCTGCTTCCTGCAGGTTTCATCTCCACCCAAAATCTAACACACCTGTTTTAGTTGATCAAGAACTTCTTAAGGCATTGATTAGATGGTCAATTGGGCACGATTATGGTTGGAGCTAAAGTCTTCAGGAAGGTAGATCTCTCGGAACAGGGTTGGTGACCACTGTAATACTGTATTGAATGTGACTTTGAATTCACACTGAAATTGTTAAATAAGTGATGTGATTGCACAGTGTAAGTGCTCTGCTGCCCTATCCACATCTCTCCAGCTCTGTTCTATATGCTCTGCTCTGTTGGAGCCATTGATGAGAATATTATGGAGAATGATATTCATAGTTGGCCATACATAAAATAAAGCCATTTGTTGACTTGAATGATTCATGTGCAAACACTTTACTCTACAGCTACATGCCAGACAATCATAAAACTGTGGTGGGTTATGTTTTTAATAAAGTTCACACGGTTGAGTTGAATGGACCTCTTTGGAGATTACGACTCCTTCGCACACAATCACGCACAAAAGAAAAACCCCAGAGGAGAGAAAACTGGAAGAGATGGTGTTGGTGTGGATATACTGTCATTCCTGTGAGTGTAAGTAATAAACAGAATACCAATGTATTTGTGTGGTGGCCTGGGACTTCACATTTCCTACTATATATGGTTCTGAACACCGCAAGTTTTCCTGAACTGAACTATGTATCTCAAGTAAAGCTTTAGCATTTTAAAGTCTGATTACTCCCAAAAGTGAAAAGAGAGAAAATCGAATTGAAAGATTTCATACATCCTGTGGTGCCGGAGCATCGCAGACATTTTTGACAGATGGTATATGATTACTGAGTTGATTCGGCTAATCCTATGGCAAGTAGCTATCCAACAACTTGATCAAAGCGTGACACTCACTGTGTGATGAAATCACACTTAGCTAGCAAGGTTTTAGACATCTTAAGGCAGACTGACTGTTCTTACCACAGTTTTTGTTAAACTGCATCCTTACACAACATGATCTTGTCAGAAATATCAAGTAGGCAAGATAAAAACTTTCAAATAAAGTAAAAACTTTTTCATGTTGTTTTGGTGATGTATCTTTGTGGTTTTCTTAAACTGAAGTGGCAAAGTATGTTAAAACTGATTTTTGACCACAATTTGGTGTTTTCTGGCTGTTGGTGGTCTATTTCCCCACCAAACATTTAACTAATGACAATAAATACTTCTGAGACTGTAG
Source organism: Cranoglanis bouderius (assembly GCA_023630585.1). Classification (NCBI taxonomy): domain Eukaryota; kingdom Metazoa; phylum Chordata; class Actinopteri; order Siluriformes; family Cranoglanididae; genus Cranoglanis; species Cranoglanis bouderius. Next base: position 12,345,908 of record CM042543.1, read on the forward strand.
ACAGTTGCATGCATGTGTGTGTGTATGTGGCAGCAGGGCGTGCTCAGTGAGTGAGTGTCTGTGTGTTGTGGTGTGTTGGGTTGTAATGGGTTGTTCCAGTAATCTAGTGTGTCCTGTGCTGAGGCCCAGCAGCAGCTGTCACTGCCATGAGGGGGGTCATTGTGAGGACTTTGTGGCCAACTGTATCTCGCTCTGTCTCGCTCTCTCTCGCTCGCTCGCTCTCTGCTCGTGAATGAGGGAATTGTTTGTTTTATATACCTGACGTTAGAAAGGTGTTATTATTGTGTAATAGGCAATCAGAGGCAAGCAACCAAAGACATTAAAACTCTTTATTCCCCTATTGATTCTTAAGGTGCAATTAATAGAAGAGGGTTGCAGGGTAAACTCTTCTATACTCACTTCTGTTTGTGTGTTGAAAAAGGGCCATTATCAATTTCCCCTGAATTGCATTTCTTTCTCACAAAAATCAGAAAATATATTGATGTGCTCAACTGGTCAGCTATTCTTCTTGCCTAAGATGACCGCATGTTAGCATCTATTGATCTTTTCTCTCTGTTTTCCATTGACATTAACAATAAAGTTGTTGTTAACAACTGAGATTCATTGGGCAAGAAAGCTATTGTCCATAACACTACACAAAATCACACACTAATATTTAGTGTGCGGTTATTTATAGCCAGATGGGATCTTATGTACAATAACTGCATGTACACACAGACTGTATGACTCTTTGTATGCACTTGTTTGCTTTTCTTTTTTCTTTCTTTTAATCTTCACTGAAGTTATATCTAATTTCCAACATTTGGATAACTTGATATAAAGCATATATACCATCAAGACTATTATCTGCGACTGTTTAGGTGCATAAGCTGCACATTTGTAATGTGCAGCTCTGAAAGTGTTATGTAGCACGTTCAGTGTCAACAACGTTACAACAATTTGCATAGCCCAGTGCCACCCAGAACTACAATAACCGGCTGTCACTCAATGAGACACGAACGGAGATGGCACGTCTGCCGTCTCATCCCTATCATTGTCAGCACATCATCTGCCTACATGAGATTATTGCCTTTCTTTCAACCAATTCATTTGTATTTTATTTTATTTACAAATCTAATGCATGCACATGTTTTTGTTGAATGTTATTTTGCCCACCATAAGTAATGATCCACAATTACTACACAGTAGAAATGATTGCGTAAGATATGATGACGCGTGTAGTACATTCAGTAGGCTTTCTTCTCATCATCTAAACTATTCGGCAGTTCTGCATTAGGCATATAGCAACAAATACTTGTCTGAAATTATTTGAAAATAATTGTATTCTGATTGGTGTATTAAGTGGAGTATGGTGCCCTCGTGTGGCTGAAATAGAAATCAGTACCAAGCGAAATGACAGCATTTTTTACTGGTAAAACGTCCTCTCTGGTGTTGAGTCTAGCACATTTACTGTCAGCGTTTGCTCTGAATAATTCAAATATTCAAATGATCTCAGTACAGTAGTATCTTTTTTTTTTATCTTCTATCCTGGGTAGGTATTATTTGACAAGACTGAGCCTTACGTTTCAGACATTCAGAATAAGGGATGCTGTGCATAATTACTTAGACTTTGTATCTAATCTCCAATGCATATATTTTATACCAGTTACTTTAGGAACTTTAGCCATCTTCATGGTGAAAATGTTATTTAGACTTAGCTAGATGCATGTGGTTTTCCATGGCAGAGCTGGACAGCCTTCTCCGTCAGGATTCGCTGGTCCATGACTGGCCTCACCACCTGTTTATATCTTCTGCTTATTATTCCCACTTTGTGCAGGATACAGCAACTAGGCCACAGGGCTGTACTCGTGACCTCATGATGGTCACCATGGTTTCCACTGCTGCTTTCTCTGGTTGTCTGAGCACCCTGGCAGCTTCCTCCCCAAGTAGATCTGCTGTCCCATATGGACACAGAAATTTGGCATCCCCAAATAGGCTGCCTGTGTCTGCGGGTGTTGTCTGTTGGAGCAAATCCCCAACCAAGGAACATGATCTTTGAAATTCTGTTATGTATAGTTAATGTACACTCTCTGAGCACTTTATTACACTATTAGTATAGCATAGTATTATAACACTATACAAATACTGGGTAGGGCTACCTTTACTCTCAAAACAGCCTCAGTTCTTCGTGGGGTGGATACCAGAAGATGTTGGAAACATTCCGTTGAGATTCTGGTCCATGTTGAAATGTTTGCATCATGCAATTCGGGCAGATTTTTCAGGTGTACTTTCATGCTGCGAATCTCCCGTTCTAACACATCCCAAAGGTGTTCTATTGGATTCAGATCCAGTGTCAGAACACTGAACTCATTGTCATGTTCAAGAAACCAATTTGAAACATTTGCTTTGTGACATGGTGCATTATTATACTGGAAGTAGCCATTAGGTAAATTGTGGTCATGAACGGATGTACATGGTCATCAGTGGTACTCAAATAGGCTGCGGTATTCAAACGATGATTGATTGGTATTAACAGGCCCAAAGTGTGCCAAGAAAACATTCCCCACACCATTACATCACCTCTGTTGACTGTTGACACAAGGCAGGATGGGTCCATGGATTCATGTGGTGCCAAATTCTGACCCTACCATTGGTGGGCAGGACGACATTAATAGTGACATAGCCTCAAACAAAATTAAGCCGAGAGGTTATCACAGGACTTATTCTGTAGGCTACTTTTTTAGAGTAAGCCCATAATAGGCAGTTGAGAGTTGACAACATAGTCATCCAGCATCTACAATACCTTAAACTGTGTTTGAGGTAATATAATTAACCAGGATTAACCAAAATCTCCAGACCAACTAATCTCCAAGTCTCAAAAACCACACAAAATACCTGTAACTAGTCCAAAAATGTAGAAACTGGAAAATGGAGAGGTTTCTTCTTTTTCTCAGACCTTGTGTGGGAAATAGATATTTCACATGTATTTCTGATATACAAAAATTATCTACTCCATAATCCCACTTTCCCACTCCCAATCTTTGCAATATATCTTACAATACGAATGGTTCTGTACATCATAGACACACTGTCTGCACTTACACTTTCCCATTTTGGAGACATTTATTTCATAGAAGAAACATAGAAGAAAAAAAAACATAGAAACGTCATTTTGGAGACATTTATTTCATAGAAGAGACATAGATGAAAAAAAAAAGATTTTTAACTAGCCCAATCTGGCAACCATGTCATTAACTGTTGTGTCCACTCCTCCTTCTCTACTAAAAATGTTAACAGAGTGAGCATGGGTTAGGAAGAATTCTTCCCCTGTGGATGTCTGTTAGGATGTCTGTTTGTTCACGTTCACTTTTTTGACCATTGGTGGCATAACAACTCTGTGGAAGGAAAGTGGTTGAGGAACATCTAGAAATGTGAGCAAATCAACTGAAAATCTCCTTATCTCTTGTATAACTTTTTTTTTTTCCTTTTCTTTGGTGGCTCATAAAAGGTAATTGGCATTTCAACAGAATTTAAAATGTATGCAGTTGTGAAACAGAACTTTATAATATATATATATTTTATTAATATTTGTTGAATGGCTGATATAAATGGTGGGACTCTTCCCCACCTGCCCCTATGGATGAGGTGCTACTGAATGGAGTCTGCCTGTGTGAAAGTGTCCATGAGCTCAATATAAATAGACCTGTTCCTGGAAGGCCCTGGAGTTTGTTAGAGAACATACCTAAACAAATAGCATCATGAAGACCAAGCAGCTATAAAATCAAATCTGGGACAAAGTTCTGGAAAAGTATCAATCTAAAGGCAAAAGGTCTCTGACTTTAAGGAGGGCAGCCAAGTCAAACAAGGGAACTCTGAATGAACGGGAGAGATCCACAGCTCAGATGACAGCAGCAGTGTGATTAAACTCTTTGGATAATCCAGAGTTTATAGAATATAGCTATAGTAAAAACATGCAACTAAAGTTGTGAGGAGAAAATGTACAAATGGAGCTATTGAAACGGCATCTCAAAGCATGTTATGTGAAAATGTTCAGTGCTCAACAGAGATGGAGCAACTGATAAACACAAATACCCAAGCAGCTTAGAACGAAGACCAACAAAAGCTTAAGGAGCTTCAGGAATGTAAACCACATGGATGAGATGATAAACGGTGCTTCTCAATATTGTCGTGAATTAGGTTTGGCCGAGTTATTCATGCCCTGTAATGGGCTAATGTGTATTCTCAGCTGGTCCTGGGATAGACTCCGTCCAGGATAAAATGGTTACTAGATAGATAGATGGATGGATAGATGGGTAGATAGATAGATGGATGGATGGATGGATGTCATGTCTGTACAATTCAGGCTAGTGCAAACTACTCTTACATGAAAATGTAAATGTATGACGTACAATGAGGACCAAGTGGCCTTTATACACAGTAAATGAGATGCTGGTATTATTCCGGGTTTCCATGTTGTATTTGACCAGCAGATGTCGCTAGTGTGCTGTAAAGGTCTCAGCTAAACGAGAGGAGGAAGTACAGTATGTGAGTACTGTTTTTTTTTTTTTAACCAGGGGAAATTCATTTCATCAAACATGTACACATATTTTACAAAAGCCCTGTTCAGATTCTTATTATTCGTATTATTATTATTATTATTATCTATTTCTCCATGTTGCTGTAGTATGTGACTTTTATTTTGACGACACGCGCCAAAACTACCGCGGGAAGCTTCACTGCAGTTGTTTGCTCACACATGTTAGCAAACGAGCTAGCAACGTATGAATGACGTCTTGGTAAAACAGGTATTTGGCAACTAGACGTTTAACGGACAGAAGTTCAAATCTAAAGGTAATTAACTAATAGGTTTTTCCATTATTAGCTTTAAGAAACTAAGCTAGCTTCTGCTTTATTCCGTTCAACTAGTGCTAGCTAACTATAGCTGGAGTTAGCTCCAGTCAGTTTACTGCTTGCTAAGTTGTGCACTGGGTTCATATGCGCACTTTTTGTAACCGGATAATGATGTGGTTTGTAAAGGAGTTAGTAAATGAGCTGAATAAATGTCCTCAGGTTGTTGGAGTAGTGGAGAAGTGATGGAGAAGGACGCGCGGGTGAAAAAGACGGCGGCGCCCTCAGTGGATCAGATTAACGCTGAATATGTTACACAGGTGAAGATGATTTATTCTCTAACACTGATATTTCCCCCCAAAAGTCTATAATCTTATTGGGTAAGTTGCATCACGTGACAAAAATCGAGTTCCCCCCCCCCTCTTTATTATTGATTGACGTGGCTTGTCACACTGCTGATATTCAGGCCAGTGATATAATCAGGACTTTTCCAAACTCATTAGCCATTTTATTAGGTACACCTACATGTAGGAGATGTTTGTAGTTGACAAAATGTTGACTGTAACTCAACTGTTGCTCAATTTACACAATTTGCCAGCCATTCCATCAGTGGAAAAGCACCAGATATTATTTAGATTTTCTGGGTTTTGCTTTTGTGCTTTTTAAAAAAAAAAAAAAAAAGTATTGTTTTTTTGCAGAGCAGTGACGCCAGTATGGCAGTGTGTGTTACACCATTAGGAGTGTTTCTGGCACAACACGAACTCTGAATACTAAATTAGTGTCCAGGTAATTAATCACGCCTCTCGTGTCGGTCGACCTTGTAGTTATAGTTGAGACTACAGGTCATGTTTTTTCATGCACTTTGTACTAATCATCCTCTAACTATATCCTCTAGTACCAGGCCACTTTTGGCAGTACTGAATGAAAATTGATACTGAATGAAATGAAAACATAACGCTCAAAGTCAATTATTGCTGAACTTCATTACGAACATAAATAGTACTGACTGTATCGTGAAAACGCACTGTACTTTTTAAAATGAGATGTATATTAACTACTAATAAATATTACCATAAATAAAAGATATACATCTAAACTGAACCAAAAAGTAACACCCCAAATAACAAATAAAAATAGAGAGATCCAAAATGAATTAAAAAAAAAAAAAAAAAAACAACGTCAAATAGCGCAACAAAATTTGTCAGTGATAGTTTTCATTTCTCCTCTAAAGGCCGCTCTCGTACTGTATAATGACAGCGGACCCTTCTGAGCCGCTGGACACAACCGGGAAAAACTATCGGTTTGGATTTTTGCCGATAACCGATAGTTCCAGCAATCGGTTATCGGTGCAGGTTAATCGGCTTAACCGATCAATCAGATGACCTCCAGTATTCATACCCTCTGATACATTCACTCCACACACACTTAAAATGCCAGTATCATGTCAGCATCAGTGTTGAACCGAGTAGGGCTTGCACAACTATTTTTTAACAGTAGACCAGCAATTCAAAAATGTACTCAACTAATCATAATCATTTCCATAGTTAAAGCAAAAACTGATTCAGGACATCGTTATTTATTAGTGCAGTTAAATGCTGCTAACCAACAGCAAAGTTTACATCAAACCGCATTTCAATTAACAGCCACACAAAGGTTGCAAATTGCATTTCCAGCTTCAGTGCTTTTCTTAATTGCTAAAATAAATAAGTCTGTGCAGTAAATGTACAGAATCTGTGTATCATATTGTGCTATTTAAGGAAGGACCCGTTCTTAAAATGCACTCGTATGGACAACCTGGTGGCTCAGCTGTGATCGTTAATTCTGGAACTGAGGCCACACCTAACCCTAGCCCCAGCCCCGACTAGTTAACATCCCCACAGCAGTGACTAGTGACTTTGCAACCCCATTACTTAGAATAACCCACCACTCAAGTAATATTTTTAATATATGGTCACACACCAATCAGCCTTAACATTAAAACCACCTGCCTAATATTGTGTAGGTCCCATTTCTGCCGCCAAAACAGCTCTGACCCATCAAGGAATGGACTCCACAAGACCTCTGAAGGTGTGCTGTGGTATCTGGCACCAAGATGTTGTCAACAGATCCTTTAAGTCCTGTAAGTTGCGAGGTGGTGCCTCCATGGATCATACTTGTTTGTCCAGCACATCGCACAGATTCTCGATTGGATTGAGATCTGGGGAATTTGGAGGCCAAGTCAGTCCTGCAAACTCATGTTCCTCAAACCATTCCTGAACAATTTTTGCAGTGTGGCAGGGAGCATTATCCTGCTGAAAGAGGTCACTGTCATTAGGGAATACTGTTGCCATGAAGGGGTGTACTTGGTCTGCAATAATGTTTAGGTAGGTGGTATGCGTCAATGTAACATCCATATCCAGTGCCCAAGGTTTCCCAGCAGAAAATTGCCCAGAGCATCACACTTCCTCCGCCGGCTTGCCTTATTCCCATAGTGCATCTTGGTGCCATCTCTTCCCCAGGTAAACGACGCACACGCACCTGGCCATCCACATGATGTAAAAGAAAATGTGATTCATCAGACCAGGCCACCTTCTTCCATTGCCATCTTCCACACACCCCACAAGGCCTGTCATTTTGGAGTTGCTCTGACCCAGTTGTCTAGCCATCACAATTTGGCCCTTGTCAAAGTCACTCAGATTTGTACGCTTTCCCATTTTTCCTGCTTCCAACACATCAACATTAAGAACTGACTGTTCACTTGCTGCCTAATATATCCCACCCCTTGACTGGTGCCATTGTAACGAGATAATCAATGTTATTCACGTCACCTGTCAGTGGTTTTAATGTTATGGCTGATCGGTGTATAGTGTCTGTTCCACCATTGGACATGGTAGAACTGGGAAGACAAATTCTGTATAACAGCAGATGGGTACTACAAAATACACTTACATAAATTACCTAATAAACTGCCAACTAAGAGCATATTATATTTAATAAACTATTTGTTCAGGTTTTTATTTTCAAATGCTCTGATGAGAAAGCATGAAGAGTGCTGTTTTACAAAGCCCCTGTATGTCAGTGTTTGATTTTGATATTGTAATGACGGAACATTTTCTTTGTCATCCATTTCGCATTAGCTTGTTGTATTAACCTATGTGGTTTGTTTCTTGATTCTGTTCTGTTCTCTTTTTAGCTCTCAAATAAATATTGGGCTCCCCATGCTAAGAATAAACTACCGTTTGATTCTAAGGTACGCAACACATGATTCATGTCAATGCAGGCTAACCACTGTGTTACTGTGATGTGAATCCTTACTGTTTATTGTGTATCACTTACTGATAAACTGTGTAAACACCATGCATCTGTACAAACTATTACATTCTATTGCTGAATCACTATCACAGTGTATATAATATCAGTATAATGAGTTTCTGCATGATAAAGTATGAAATTGACATCTTATGTGCTTTATGATTACCTGCTGTTAAAGCTCGCACATCGTAATAGAGTTAATCTTAAACTTTTCATAGCTCAGTAGTATAGGAGTTATTGATGATGGGGCCTTAATTTCAGCTGATCATGTGTAACAGTATTTTTAGGACAAGTTGTCTAAAGTGAAATAATCATCTTTTAATTACTACATGTATTTTCTTCAGGTTGTTGAAGACGTCTATCAGAATGAGATTCTCAAATCAAAGTAAGTCTGCAGTGATGTTTAAATTTTTTTTGTTTCTTTCTTTGTTTTGTTTTTTTTTACAAACTTTTCAAACTTTTTTTTTCCTGTTGTACTTTTTTTTTTTTTTTTTTTTTAAATCTATTTATTTATTTATTTGTTTGTTTATTTATTTATTATTATTAAAACCGTGTGTCTTCTTTTTCAGATTTGCAATCAGAAAAATCATGCTGCTGGAATTTAGGTGAGAGATACATTTGCTTGTTCTTTGTTACTTCAATTTGCATACCTGACTTTGTGTAATTAGATCATATTTTATTAATTTCTTTATTATTTGTTTCTTTTAGCCAGTACCTTGAGAATTACCTGTGGGTTAACTATAGCCCGGAGGTATCCAGTAATAGCTATCTGATGTCAATCTGCTGTATAGTTAATGAGAAGTTCAGAGAAAATGTTCCTGCTTGGGAGGTGAGTGCCAAATACTAGGATTTAGGTTAGTCATTTTTAATCCAGTGTACTTTTATATTATGTTCTCTATTGTATCGATCTAAATAGATTCTGGAAGTAAAAACGCTGAAATTTTTGAAAATGTGTGTTTTAATGATGATGTGTAAACCTATTAAGACTGACTTGCCATGAGCTACAAGGTGATGAATTATGGTATATGCTGTAGAAGACACTGGCCAACTTTTATTTATTTACATTTACATTTATGGGATTTGGCAGATGCCCTTATACAGAGCGACATTTTCTACAATTGAGCAGTTGAGGGTTAAGGGCCTTGTTCAAGGGCCCAGCAGTGGCAGCTTGGCAGTTATGGGATTTGAACTCATGACCTTCTGATCAGTAATCCAACTACATTACCCACAATCCTTAAAGTGATGTTGCTGTTGTAACCATGGAAACTGCAATCACACCACATAGTGGTATCTTGTGCTCCCTTTCTCTCAGATACATTGTGTTTGTTTAGGGATGACTAGAAATGTATGCAGATTAAAATAATTATTATAATTCCATGATTCACACTGTATAATAGCTGGTTGGTTCAATTCTTCAGACTCTTGATTTAAGAATCGGTTGCTAGTTTATGAAGAGAATGGATAGTACATTTACTTCCAGAACCAAGTAGGCAGTCACTGTTCAGCTTCATTCCCTCTTTCTCTCGTTAGGTTTTTAAAAAGGAGCCCACTCACTTCCCCTACTTTTTTAAATGTGTAATGGAGGCCTGTCTATCCGGAGAAGAGCTCGGCCTGTCACTGCGGGAACAGACAGTTCTGCTGCTCTTCCTTGATCACTGCTTCAACAGTCTGGTTTGTTTCAATACTTTTTCTAAACTATTAACAGCCAGTTTACAAAACTACTGTGCTATACTGTATGAAGTTATTTTTGAGATGTCCACTAGATGGCAGTGTTGTGCTACAATATAATGGTGACCATCCAGCCATTGTAACTTGTAATTTAACATTTTGGAGTTGTAATGATCCTATGAGCTTTTGTCATTGGGAATCTTTCTATTTTAAGAGGAGTGTGTGTTTCTGTCCAATCCTGATGGGTGTATTTCTTGTCTCAGGAGGTAGATCTAATCCGAGAACAGGTGCAGCAGCTCATTTCTCTGCCCATGTGGATGTGCCTCCTGCCGGTGAGCACTGCAGCACCACACTCATGATTCTTACAGAAATAACAGTGTGTTCCAGATCATCAAACATTCAATGACCTCTACTGTTTATGAACATTTTCTGCTGTAAATGCATAAACAACTCTTCTATTTAATCACTTTCTACAATAGCCATATGATCAGTACATTAAAAACCATACATATATATATATATACATATATATGTAGTGAATCAGTACTCCCTGTTTTCAACGGTTTCTTCAGATTCATACAGTGTCTTAGATATTTTTAACTTAAATAAAATAAATGTTTTACAGTCGCGACTCCAACATGAACTGAAAAAAGTCCCCAAGCTGCAGAAGTTCTGGAATCTTATAAAGAAGAACTATGATAAAATGGATCAGAAAGATGCTGAACAGTATGAAGCTTCTCTGTATCTTACTTTCATATTGTCTTATATATTAAAAAAAAAAAAACATCTAGTTCTAGTGAAATGCAATGCTCATCACACAACTTTACTTTGGCAGAGCCAAAAGGGAACGGAACTTTCTTTCTGCACTCATAAAGAAGTTCCTTAGTGTGTTGATGTCCATCCCAACATCAGGTAAGTGTTCTGATTCTGACACAGCTGACTTTTCCACAGCAAACTCTTATTTTGGTCAGCAGACAACTCGTGATGTAGAGTCACGTGTAAACAAAGGATAAATTCATTAGTTAGCCCAGTGGACAAGTAAAGTCTCCAATGTGCTGCCCAGTCTCATGTTTTGATTGCCAAGAAGCTTATTTGACTAGGCTGAAAAAGATGTACTTAATGTATGGCAAGTGCATTAATTGAAACTAAGAAATATGAACAAATATATTAAAATATCAGCTGGACTGTATTTTGCTTCGTTTCGTCAGTGTTTCCACATACCTGCATGTTCCTGATTCTCTAAAGGTCTTCTGTCATCCGTGCACCCTCATTAAGCCACGTAGTTAAAATCTTTCTACTGACAAGCAGCTCTCACCTCGACTGATATATGTAGTGCAGCAGGCGGTGAGATTCAGAAAGAGTAGCAGGTGCTATAGTTACACCACTGCGAAGCACATTAAATATAACTACATACCATGAAAATTTAGTTTCGTAAAAGTCAGTAACAGACTATTTCTTTCCCTTTCTATGGTTGTTGAACCTATCTCTCTGTAACTACGAATAAAACACTAATATCCCATCCACAAAATCTGTCCTGTGTGCCCATGCTTTGTCAACTGGTGTATTTTTCCTTGATCACTGATGGGCTTAATCAGATTTGAATTCAACAGATTGTGTAGGGAAAAATTGTGAAATATCTTCTTTGATTTCCCAGTACACATTGAGTAGATGTTCGTGGATATTCAAACGAAGGTTAATAATGCATCTCATTGATGTATTATGATAACCTGCCATATATAACTGCCTGTCCGGTTTACACATTGTGGCTACATTGTGTGGCTTACATGGATTTCTTCATTCCTTTAGAGTGGAACTCTTTTAATCCCCCTCAAATCTTTCTCCATCCTCTGACCATTTTGTGGTGCAGGTGGTAAAGCTGGCTTTCTCTGGCTGTCTAATTCAAGTCAACACCACAGGACAGACAGTGTGGTATGCAAGATGGAGACACACTGCTCTGCCCAGTGCATGCTCATACACTCTTAATCCTTCTTGTCAGTCGCTGTCTCTCTACTCTATGTGGAATTGCTAGCTGTGGGATACACTTGTCTGTGACTTCAGGGCTCTCTCACAATCCATATTGTGTTATTTGTGCTCCGTGACCCTGAGTTTTTCCCTTTCCTGTTATAGGCCCAATCTCCATGGAGAAAGTGCACTACTGCGAGAGATTCATCGAGCTCATGATTGACTTGGAGGTAAGATGGCTGTTATGGTGACAGGCTGATGAAAGCCATAGGAGAAGCTTTATTAATGCCATTGCTCCAACTGTAAAAGTATCACATTAGATGCATAATTGGGGCCAACTTTTGAACTACAGGAATTAGTAAGCTTGTTGAAGTGACCAAGCTTCCCAGAATGACCGTCCATCTTACCTGCAAAAAAACAGTGAAAAACTTTAGCTAACGTGTGATTATTAAAACTCATTCTCTATCTTTGTAAGTATGTCATACCTGGCAAAACATTTTGTCACACTAAGTCAAACATGTATTTTACATTCTTTAGTGACATTTTGCTAGCAGCAATAGTGCCAAAAATGCTATATGCATGAAAATACACTTTGCATGTGTGCAGCTGGTTAAAAAGCCACATTAATGTTCACATATTTGTGCAACAAAACAATAAGGGACAATGCAACTTCAGCCTCAGGTTCCTCCATGCTTGCTGTCATATAGTACTGTGCAAAAATTTTAGGCACCCTATTTTTTTTTAGTACAAACTTTGTTATAGATTTTTTTATTTTATGACATTATCAAGTCAGTACAAAAACATTTTAGATTCCCAAACATTAGTTTTCTAGCACAAAATTAAATGTTACGGAAAAGTGTTTGTATGTCATTAAAGAAAGAAGCATATTACGTAAGAGACACTTTTCAGACAAAAAACACAATGAAGGCTGCTGGGTTTTGCTGCAAAAATAAGAAGCAAGTGCGAAAGTCAAAGTCTCCAGAAGAACTGTGTCTGGTTCTGCAAGATGCTCAATAAAACTTACCAGCTCATTTCCTTATTAAACTGCACAAATTGGACTGGAGACTTTTTTTGTCACACCAAATATTGACTTTGTTTCATTTACTACTGTCTACTGCTCTTTTTTTTAAATATAGAAACATTTTATTTAATTATTTTGAAGGCATCTTTGCTCTACAGCATTTCTTTGCATGTGCCTAAAACTTTTGCACAGTACTGCATGTCAAACAATTTTGTTCACTTTTGTCATTATATGTAATTGCCATGGTGCCTACAATGGAAAAGCACTTAAAAGTTAGTTAAAAACCCATTTTAAGTTTTTATTAATTCATTAATTTTTTTTAAAAGACTGGTCTCAGGTCACTGTTCTGTCCAGATGTGGTTGGGTCCAAATGGAATTTACTGTTTATTTCCCCTTATTTTTGCTTCACTCTTCTACTCTATTGCTTATAAGATTTGAGTCATGAAGATATGGGATATTACTACCAGAGCAGTCCTTGTGAATGGCCAATCTTGAAGAAAATTTGCAGTTTGGAGTTGCACAGTCCTTATCTGCTCTGTCTTTACTTTGCTCTGTTTCAATCTCAGCCCAAAAGAAAGGCTGTTAAACTTAAATCCTAGGGGATTAAAGTGCTGCACATCCTGTTCTAGCACATCTGATTCAAGGTGATAGCTGATGAGGAAGCTGAAGTGTATATTGTTTCAACTTTTCATGACTGGAGTTTGAGAAGTCTGATAAAATGTAAACTTGTTACAAAGATTCTGCTGCATTATAATGGATGTCACAACCGATTTGAGTTAAATAACAAAAATGACAAGTTATGGCATATTTTACCATATCTGAGTGTGTGTGTGTGTGTGTGTGTGTGTGTGTGTGTGTGTGTATTTTTATATATACAGCTACACTATAGCTGGTAATGCTTTTAGCTCCTTAATTGCTAGTTATTGTATGGGGTTGTATGGAAGTGTCTAGTTGCTTTGAGAGTTGGTTTTCATGAGCACCTAAACCTCCATTGTTTTTGCAGGCTCTTCTCCCAACACGCCGCTGGTTCAACACTGTGCTGGACGACTCTCACCTGGTGGTCAGCTGCCACCTGTCCAGTCTCACACAGCGAGAGAAAGAAGGTCACCTTTTCTGCCAGGTTGAAACTTACTGCCTTAGTAGAGTTTGTGTACACTTAGGGTACAACTCACGTATTTAAAATCTTAGTCCTTTTTGTCAGTGAGGCCTCAATTATTAATGGCTCAGTTGTTCAGATGCTATAAATTTAGGGAGACCTGGTCAGCTGTGCTATAATGGTGTTTGCTTTCATGTAGCTGCTGGACATGTTGAAGTTCTACACAGGCTTTGAGATCAATGACCAAACTGGCAACGCCCTCACAGAGAAAGAGATGACCACTCTTCACTATGACCGGATAACATCACTGCAGGTAAATAATGCACTTATTATTACAAAAACGTCTGCCTGACATACCTGTCTACTTTAAAAGATCATGTTTTGAACACTGTGAATCATCTTAAATAAGCTTGGTGGCTTTTGAGTGTTGTGTTCTGTGTTATATATCATGTTTATAATATCATGTCTTCCTAAAAACTTCCTAAGACATACAGAGAGCAACCTTAATCAAACCCGGCCCTGCAGTGCATTAAAGCCTGTTTAATGATGTTCATTTTAATTAGCAATATTAAAAAGGTGGTTTGCATATCCTGGGCTTTGATAGTTTATTCTCCCTGTAGCTGCTTCAGAAAAACATCAGTCAGTGTTCTGCTCTAAGATTCAGGACTAGATTGGGGGTTGTCCTGTGTAGTTGATTACTACTGGCTCATGCTGTTTTAGACATTCTGTTCAAGTTGCATGATTCTTTTACAGAGAGCCGCTTTCGCGCACTTTCCTGAGTTGCAGGATTTTGCTCTCTCTAATGTAGCAGCTGTGGACACTCGGGAGTCGCTCACCAAACATTTTGGTCATCTCAGGTGAGAAAAGTGCAGCAACAATTTCAAGAACAGTCTCGGTTTTGTGCTCCACTGAAAGATCTTTAATGTTGTGTCTAGATGTACAAAGTTGTAGTATTTATGGTCAGTCAGTGCACCAACTGCCAATGCACCATTATCACTTCATTCAAATTAGGGATGTCCCGATCCGATTTCAAAGATGGGTATCGTGGCCGATGAAGGCATTTTTTTAACTGATTGGTATAGGCTTTATTGAGCACTAACCTAAGCCCAGTCCTTTGTTTTACGTCAGCTGTCACGGAGAGCGCAATTTGTGGCAGGACTACACGGCTAAAATGTCTGCAATGTGGAAATATTTTAAATTGGAAAACGAAAGCTGCACCAAAGCAACACACACTGGAGGATACTTTTAAAAGGAGAGAGAAATTTCCTCTCCTGGAATTGATAAGATAAGAGCCATATAAAAAAATATTTTTAGGTCGTTTACTTTATTTAGTAAAATAAATATATAATAATAATAATTACAATAATAATAAAATAAATTTTAAAACTGTAAGGAACAGCATGGATGGAGACAATTTTTTCTTAATGCATTGCAGAGCTATTCAATTGTCAAGCATATACATTGGATTGAGTTTAATAACTTTTAATGTACTGTAATGTGCACCTAGCACTGGGAAAATACAAGTATCGGATCGGGACTCCATATCGGCAGATACTCAATATTAAATGACTCGGATTGGGATCGGGGCATATCTAATTGAAATACCTCATCCTGGTTTAGTTAGAATGCTCTCCCTCGGTACATGGCTTCTCCGCGGCTTAGCTAAACAGTTCGTTGTTAACAGTCCATGAGCTAACAGTTGGATTCATGTGTGTGAACCTACCTTGGTGATGCCCAAGCTTTCCTTCACCAAATGAGAAGTTTCCTTGAGAGATACTGTTTACATCTGCATCCATAAAGTGTATTCAATCAGCATCAAACCACAGCCTTGTGTTTCCTTGAGCAAGCGTTTGGCTAGTATCTTTTTTTGCTAGTCGATCATAGATATCCATGCTCTGAAGATGCATCTCAGAAAATACAAATTCTGCTGAAGCACACAGACCTATTTCTCTTTCAGCATACACACAGCATACAAATATCCTTTCCTTCCGACTTTTACTGAGCTCTTGGCTGCCATTCAGGATGAAAGGTATTTGTCTGGTGACTCATATACATGCCTGGCTCTTAGAAGCTTTGATGGAGCAGGAGGTTTTGGAGCACACCGCCATGCACACAGAGTATCCGAGCACTATCGGCTTCCATGTAAATGTGTCCAAAACAGCCTTACACCTATCTGCGTATTGTATTTGATCAGAGAATTAAACAGCCATGTTGCATTGAAAATTACAACTGTTTACTGCCTTGCTAAGTGACAGGATTCAGGTCATTGAACAAAGGCTCATTACAACTAGATGGGAAGCTGTGCCTCATTAATTTAATCGATTTCTGAGAGCCTGACAATAAACTCTTTAAACAGCTGCGTTTGTCAGACCATAATAAGACTGCCACACTGTAATGCCTGCTATCGCTTAATGGAGTGTATGCATGAAGGTAAAGGAGAGAAAAAGGGGGATCAGTGTTGGGGAGGTGGTGTTTCTGAGATGTTTCTTTTTTCTATTTTATATATTATCTCTCATTTCTTTTTCCTTTCGTTATTTTCACATTAGTTTACATTTTTATCGAGTTTTTACATGATTGCAAAAATGATCATCCAGCCATTCTAAATTCAAATGTTATACCTGTTTACCAAACTTGGTGCTGTTACCCAACATTACTAATAAGACTGAAAAGCATACAAGGTTAATTCTCTAAAGTCTATTTATTGACAAACAGTTTCTCTTTTGATCTTGATGTGAGATGTGACATTAATAGATTTCCTTGTGTAATGTTTACTCAGATTTGTCTTCTCTCTGATTTCCTGCAGTCCCAATACCCTTCACCAGGTGGCATCATACCTGTGCCTTTTACCTGAGCTTCCAGAAGGAAAAGACACGTCCTATGACAAAGAGGTGCTGTTGGAGCTCCTGGTAGGTTTCATTTTATTTAATTTAGTTTTAATTAATTTAAGATGAAATGTCATTTGCTGACTCACAAAGTCAGCATAATAGTGTGGGGTGTTTTTTTTTTTTTTTTTTTTTTTTTTTTTCTCTCCAGCATGCATGCTGAAATTAATTGGTGTTGATGACCTTGAAATGCAGATTAAGCTCTCTTCTTTGGCTCCTCATTTTAAAAATCCAATTAGAGTTTGATGTTCTTGGATGAATTGGCCACTAAGTGCTCTGTGTGGGAAGTGGATGGAAATGGCTGGCTGTTTCTCCCAGGCCTTTTCTGATTGCCCCCTAAACTTCCTCTCCAGCTCCTCACACTTACATAAGAAGCCCTTTTCACTGCGGTCATCAGCACACCACCTCTGTCCTGCTTTGGCCATAATTACGCTCTCCAGCTGTCCTTCAGCGGTTCAGGAGACACTTTGCCATAATTAACTGGCTGTATTGTTGGAGCCAATGGCAGTCCACTAATTTAAGTGGCTTGTGTTGCCCCGGTAATTTAAATCTCAGAGAAGAGGCCTTTGTTATGTGTGTATTGCAGGTCATGCATGTGAAAGTACACCATTAAGCTTCAAAAGTATAAGCTTCCTACACATTACTCTCAGAGAAATTGATTCATTTTATTGTATACAAAGGGGAAGATTTAACTGGCAAAAGCAGCAAGTGGTTGTTATGTGAGTGTTATAAATGCAAGAAAAAGTTGCAGGTATTAATACAGCAAATATACATACATACATACACGTGTATGTATGTATGTGTGTATATATATATATATATATATATATATATATATATATATATATATATATATATATATATATATATATATATATATATATATATATATATATATATATATACACATACACAAATACATACATGTATGCGTGTATGTATGTATGTGTGTATATATATATATATATATATATATATATATATATATATATATATATATATATATATATATATATATATATAAATATATATAATTTACAGCATTCTTGCACTGCTGTTTTAATTTTTTTTTTTTAGCACTATGTACAGGTGAGAAATGCCTGGGTATCTTTAACCGATGCTCAGCTTCACACTTCCATATTTCTTACTTCTCTTCACACACTTTTTCATTTCCCAGTTTGGGTGGGGGATGACATGCACACAGTACCTTTTTGTCTGAGACAGAGTGTACCGTTCCTGAATTACCATAGAAATTAGTGTCACCTAGATATATGTTTATTTTCACACTTCACCAAACTGCAGAGCAGGACGCTCATTGTTCTGCCATGCATCTGCCTTTTAGGTCACATCTTCATGGTTTTTAGTTGTAGGTCAGACATTAATCTAACACACACTGCCTCTAGGCCACACTGAACCTTACATTTGGATCACAAGTGGATGGCGCTAAATACAGGTCAAATGCGTCCTTTGATCTCATCACTCAGACCACTTGCACGTTTATAATGAATGCCATTGCGTTTTGATGTGTCACTATTATCAAAAGAAGATTGTCACCAGTGTTATCAGGTTCACAATTTTCCCACAGAATTGAGCTACTTTAGATTGTATATTAGAGCATGCATATTGTATGCGCCAAATCTCCTATTGTGGGTAGATTTTGAGGTTGGCCATGTACACCGATCAGCCATAACATTAAAATCACCTGCCTAACAGCTCTGACCCATCGAGGCATGGACTCCACAAGACCTCTGAAGGTGTGCTGTGGTATCTGGTACCAAGACGTTAGCAGCAGATCCTTTAAGTCTCCATGGATCAGACGTTTGTCCAGCATATCCCACAGATCCTCGACCGGCTTGAGATCTGGGGAATTTGGAGGCCAAGTCAACACCTTGAGCTCTTTGTCATGTTCCTCAAACCATTCCTGAACAATTTTTGCAGTGTGGCAGGGCGCATTATCCTGCTGAAAAAGGCCACTGCCATTAGGGAATACTGTTTCCATGAAGGGGTGTACTTGGTCTACAACAATGTTTAGGTAGGTGGTACTTGTCAGAGTAACATCCACATGAATGCCAGGACCCAAGATTTCCCAGCAGAACATTGCCCAGAGCATCACACTTCCTCCGCTGGCTTGCCATTATAAGAAGATAATCAATGTTATTCACTTCACCTGTTGGTGATGTTAATGTTATGGCTGATCAGTGTATATTCAGCCATTGGATGGCAGTGTTTTTTGTTGCTATTAAAGCCAATGAGTCAAATAGTCAGAAATTGTGCAATAAATAATTCTCTAGACATAAGCTTGAAACTCCTGTCGCTACAATACAGAGACTCCTGTTCCTGACTAAATTTGTGTCCATGTTTTTAACTTCCCTCTCTTTTGATTGAAACCTACTTTCTCTTTGTTGAATGTGCTTGAAGTGTCATTTTAATCAGCACTGTTTTAATTAGAAACTGATGTCCAGCAGCTAAATATACACTACATTTTGTTTTAATTCGAGGTATTAGCTGATTGCTTTTGGTAGGTTTTGCAACCTACCAAACACCTGAAATCATAAGTGCTCACTGAAGATGTATTTGAGACACACAAGCATACCAGGTGTGAACAGTTAGCTGTCTCTGCGGTTCTTTTGTGATTGGATCACATGTGATTGATCTTAATACCAAGTCTGAACAGGGTCTGATATTATGGGATGTATTGTTCTGAGACAGCTGGCGTCTTTGCATAAACACCAGGCTCAAAATCGAGGCTGATAAGACATGATGTAATGTTGTGCTCTGACCTGATTCTCCACAGTTCTAAATTCCATTTACCTGTATGTAGAGAGGATGAACCCAGGTCTTTAATTAACCCAATTTGTTTCTCTCTCTTCCATGCACAGGTGTCGCGTCATGAGCGGCGAATCTCACAGATTGAGCAACTTAACCAGATGCCCCTTTATCCAACCGAGAAGATTATCTGGGATGAGAACATCGTCCCCACCGAGTACTATTCTGGCGAAGGTTTACGTCTTTCTTCACTGTGAAACAGTATAACACAATAAAATGTGAACCAAAAAAATTCTAAATCTCATGCGATTGTTGTACAGGTTGCTTAGCTCTGCCGAAGCTTAATCTGCAGTTCCTGACTCTTCATGATTACCTGTTGAGAAATTTCAACCTCTTCCGTCTGGAGTCTACCTACGAGATCAGACAGGACATAGAAGACGTTGTGTTGCGAATGAAGCCATGGTAATTAATTCACAACATTTTCATGCCGATTATGTAGTACTTTGTGGAATACTTGCTAAGACTGCTTCATGTCTGCTGTAGGCAGTCCGAATATGGTGGAGTGGTGTTTGGTGGATGGGCCAGAATGGCACAGACCATCATGTCCTTCTCCATTGTTGAAGTGGCGAAGCCTAACATTGGAGAGAACTGGCCTGCTCGAGTCCGTGCTGACGTCACTCTGAACCTTAATGTGCAAAACCACATCAAAGCTGAGTGGGAAGGTTGGTCTGAGTTCTTATTATGTACAACTACATGCATCTTAATAATCCATTAAATCCACTTTTTAAATTGATGTAATGGATTATTTATAGAAATTACAAATCCTGGATGGCTTATGTTATCATTTATTTGGATCTTTTTTGATATTACGTTCACTTTCACAACACAGATATGCAAATGATAGGAACATAACACAAACTTTCATACCAGTCGGAAAACATTTAGTCCTTAAGAGACCTTGCAATCAGCTCAAGGGAGACAGCAACATTATAGAATAACACGCATTGTCTTATCTTGATCATTTCAAACTTTAAACAAAATTAATATTCTGTCAGTAGAGTATTTTTTAAAAAGTTGAGGGCTGGCCTTAGACACAGATGCACACTTCCTGCATGGGTGTTTGAGTCGCAATACTTACTAGGTGCAAAAATTGGTCCTATGAGAAAACACGTTTATAACAGTTTCTGAATTACTTGTGTCATTGAAGAAGGCATCCAACTTAAATTTCATAGCAGAATGATACGGGGCATGAATTTTTCTCCAAAACACATTTATTGGACCTATCCACAAATCAGGTGTTGAAATGGAGTATGGTTTAGAAAAACTGGTATAATCTAAGACTTGTTAAAACCAATGCAATGTGATTTAGCATTTAGTTTGCATATTTGACTAAAGTTAGCTACTTGCTATGCCCTGATAGGACTCGCGGGCTTTTCATTGCTGTAGTAGTGATGACTCTAAATCTTTATGCTCCAAAGCAAATACATTGTTTTGGATCCGAACACGTGGATTTTTAATTGAGTTTAGGGTGCATGTAAAAGGGTCATTTGAAATGAATTAATTCAGATTGACGAAAATCTTTGTATCCATATAGCCATTGTCTTCATCCTTCACTGACTTCCTTGCATTTCTCTTCATCACGCTTCATGAAATGCTTTCCAGCAAAACCTGTAAATTAGAGATGCACCAATTGCAATTTTTTTGGCCGATTCCGATATCCGATTTTTTTGTAAGTGTGACCTGCCGATACCGATTTTTGCCGATTCCGATTTTCTTTCTAAGAACTATAATTGACAGCATATACAAACAAAAATCTACTTTTCTTCAATGCAAAATTTTATTTTCATAATAAAAGAATTATTAAACATTACAATTTCCCCCAAACTGGAAAGTTACAGGATCTTCTCTCACTTAAACAACTCTCAAAATAAAGTTCTCTGTGACTGAGGTAGAAATAACAACTAACTGAAAATGAGTTGCTTTATATAACGAAACAGATATCATTTTCCACTATGTTTATAAATCGACCTTTTTCTCTTTTTTACTCGTCTCACAAAAGTCCAAAGATTACAAGCCTATGAACAAAACTGAAGTGTACAATATTCTTCCAAATAATAATAGGTGCAGTGGCTAATAATTAAATAACAAGGCACCTTTTCTTGGTTGCCAACATATGTATAGGCAAAATGCTATTACTTGAGCATTAATAGCAAGTTTTTCTTCACAAACAGAAGCATCTCTGCCTTGTCACCTGATGATCGGTTTCTCCTTTCAACTATCACATGTCCAGCCAAGCTAAACAAGCGATCACTTTCAACGCTTGTACATGGAGCAGAGAGGTAGGCTCGGGCAAGTGGAGCAAGCGCAGGGAAACGATCTTTGTTGATCCTCCATTAGGTCAATGGGTTTTCGCGTTTTTGCCTACGACCTGTTTACATGCGGCTGTGAGCGTGGCTGTGATGTTATTGCCTGTGCCGCTGGCAACAACACGGACCGGCTCGGAATTGGAAAGACATGCAGAAAATCGGCTAATTCCGGCCCCTGTCCGGTCGATTGCTGCATCTCTACTGTAAATCTTTTTTTTGTGTGTGTGTGTTTTCATCATAGTGTTAGTCATGCTCTGACTGTGTGAACAGTGAATAGGGATATCAGCACAATAGATGCAGTATGTGAAGGTGTTGTGGTTATTAAGTACAGGATACTGACACAAATAAGTATGCAAATTGTCTTCAGGGACCAACTTAAACGATGTATTTGCATTAATAAATAAATGTAATCTGAATATAAATCAGGCTTGCCGCCCTCATTTCATTAAATAATATAGCCACCAAATCTGTGTTATGGGAACTGCTGCAGTGTGTTGAAACAGTCACTGTGATTCTGTCACACTGCTTCTGCCAGGTGTGTTATAGCATATTCCCAGCTGTTTTACATTTCCCTTTATAATTGTGCTCTTCCTTCTGCTTTGTGTTAGAGGTGGGAATTGCAGGGTGACAGTGAGGTTGTTTAATTACAGGCTCTATGTATAAAAGATCAGTGTGTGCTGACGGAGCTGTTTCTCGTCCCTGTTCCTTTCTTCCTCACACACTCTTTAATTGTCTTCAGGTTTACGTAAGCACGATGTTTGTTTTCTGATCACGGTGCGGCCCACCCTGCCCTACGGCACACGCTTTGACCGGCGCCAGCCCTTTGGGGAGCAGACAGGCTTGGTGTACGTGAGGGGCTGTGAGGTGCAAGGCATGCTGGATGATAAAGGCCGGGTTATCGAGGAAGGTAAGTTTAATCTCGCCTCTGCTGTGATTTATTTATTTATTTATTTATTTATTTATTGCCCCTTATAATAAACCAAAGCCACACTTATAACCCCATGTTAGCAGCAATACAGAGGTAAAAATGCATTAGATGTGACTGGTTGAAAGATGGCACTATAGTTCTATGCAATTAAATTTCACTGAAGATATATGTAAATATATGTATAGATCAGAGGTCGGGAACCTTTTCAGCTGGCAGAGCCATAAAAGCCTAAAAACAAAGGTGTGGGTTTTTTTCTTTTTTCTTTAAAGAGCCAGAGAAAAGTTAACTTTTCCCCAAATTTTTGCCACAAAGTTGGAAGCACACAATTGTCTAGAATGTAGCTGTAGAAGCTGTAGCTTTAAGATTTCCCTTCACTGGAACAAAAGCCCAAAGCCTGGCCCAAACATTTTCAAGCATGACAATGGTTGTCAAGGTTAATGTGGAAGAACTTGAGTGGCCTGCACAGAGCCCTGACCTCGACCCCACTGAACACTTTTTGGATGAATTGGAATGCCGACTGCACTCTAGGCCTCCTCACCTGACATCAGTGCCCAACCTCACTAATGCTCTTATTGTTGAATGGGCAAAAAAACCACACTCCAAAATCTAGTGAAAATCCTTCCCAAAAGAGCCAAGGTTATTATAGCTGCAAAGGAGGGACCAACTTTGGAATGGGATGTGCAGCAAGCACGTATAGGTATGATGGGGCCATATAGTGTACAGTCAATGAATCTTCTCTGTGTTTGACTCAAGGTCCTGATCCGAAGCCCAAACTGAGAGGTGACACAAGGACATTCCGCGTGTGGCTGGACCCGAATCAGTACCAACAGGACATGACGAACAGCATCCAGACTGGTGCCGAGGACCCCTACGAGACTTTCAACATCATCATGAGACGTAAGCCCAAGGAGAACAACTTCAAGGTCAGCCATTCAGTCATTTTAGTCCAACCATACTTTTCAATTAAATTATTCACTGTTAAATGAAATAAATAAGTAAAGTGAAATAAACTGTGAAATAAAATAAAGTGTGGGGTTATTAAATAAAATAAATAAATAAATGTCTATAGTCAACAGATCAACTTCCATTAATTGCCTTTTGTCTCCTGTCTTTTATAGTGAGTTAATTTCTCTTAATTAAGTCATGTGGTTTTCACCTAACTAAATTTTTACCTTTGCAGGCTGTGCTGGAGACTATACGTCACCTGATGAACACTGAGTGTGTTGTCCCTGATTGGCTGCATGACATCATCCTGGGGTATGGTGACCCCGGGAGTGCCCATTACTCCAAAATGGCCAATCAGATCTCATCCCTGGACTTCAATGACACCTTCCTGTCCATTGATCACCTTAAGTCCTGTTTCCCTGGTTACACAGTGAAGGTCACAGAAGAAGACCCAGCCAAACAGGTCCCTCCATTCAGGTCAGGAACACATTCATCCTGCTAAGATCTGACTGCTGCTTAGCTCTTCAAGAAGTCTTACTGTCATTTCTATCTGTTGAAGTCAAAATTTTACTCCACGTTCATTTTTGATTTCCAAATTTAAAATGAAACTTGTACCTTTTTTGTTTTCATCCAGAATCAAGTTCCCTGTACAGAATGTCAAGGGGAAGAAGCGGAAAGCAGATGAGGAAGAGGGGAAAGCCGACGAAGATAATACACTGATAGTGGAGCCCCATGTGATTCCAAACCGGGGACCCTATCCTTACAACCAACCCAAACGGTGAGAGATGATCAGCTGTGCTCAGACATGGGCTCACAATCACCTTGATATAAATATAAAAAATGGTAAATGTAAAGGAAATGTCTGCCTTGAAGCACACATGTTTATAATGAAATGTTTGTGATTGTGTTTATTGATTCTGTTGTTAATTTGTTTGGTGCTGCATTTTCATTATTCCTGTGAGAAGCGGATGTCTGCCTGGCTGACATCAGATTAGCGTTTAATAGCATAATAATGCATGTGCAGCAATCAGTTGTGTCTGTAGAAATTCGGCTAGTTTTGACTGTTTTCTAAAGCCCTAAAGCTAATGTTTGTGTAGTTTTTATTTAAAGTTTTATAAAGTACACTGACTTTCAGTTCCCTCCATCAGTTCTACCCTGAGCCGCACCAGTTACATACAAAATGTCAAGAGCTTTTTCTTTTCCCCTAAAGTTCAATCATCAAAGAAATATAAATCATCCTCTTCTTCATGCACTATTGATATTCCACCACTCCTCCCAGCTTTTCTTTGAAATTGAAATTAATTAATGCATCCCAAGGAAGTATTAGCTTAAGACTCCTCCTGATTCTTGTGCTGTGTATTTCAACAGGAACAACATCCCATTTACCCCAACTCAGATTGAGGCTATTCGTGCAGGCATGCAGCCGGGTCTCACCATGGTAAGAGCAATACCTTACCTTTATTTTACTCTTCTCAGTCACTTCCTGTCTCGGATTGTTCAGGCAGATTTAGTTTTAATTGTAGCATGTTTATTTGGTGTCAAAAAGATGTTTTGTTTGAATCACTCTCTTGCTTGGATGTTGTTGTAACTGGATATCAAGACTATTTCTCATCGATATCTCATCATTCATGTAAATGTGGGCGGAATGAGGATGAAGTGAATAATGGCTGTGAGAGGACTTCAGTAAATGAGCCATGGTGTCCTTGCTGGCCATGGAGTGTCTGAACAGGATGCTGATTGAGAGGCATCCTCAAACTGCTGATTGGTTGTTGGCAGGGGCTGTTGGCTGTTATTTATTGTGCAGTTGGCTGGAAGTGAATATGACGGGAAGGCTATCGACAGAGTTATAAACCACGTCATCCTGCATGCCTGTCTCTCTCCACATCGACTAACTGCTGGCATGCGTGGACTTATTTCACAGCCAAGCAACAGGCCTTGGGTTCCCCTACCCTGTATTATGTTCGCAGTATTTTATGTAAGCTACGTTTTCATAGATTAGATCCTTTGTAAAGGCCATGAAGAAGCAGTCACCATTTCATATTTGGAAATCAGGACATCTAATTAGCATGATATAAAATGTAATTGGCTAATGTATTTAGATATTTTCAGCATGGTGTTGTATTACGACCAAGTTGGATCTGCAACCTACATGTGGACGATATCTGTATTTTAGTGTTCACACTGCAAGGCTACAAGTGCCAGCTTTTTTTTTTTTTTTTTTCTTCTTTTTTTTTTTTTTCCTGCTCAAAATATTGTTTATTATTGTTATTACTATGTGTCCTATATATGACACTACATCTCAAGCTTGTAATATGACCTCCACGCAAAAAGGAGCGATACTCTGTACAGCAGATCTATCCCGAAGTAAACAAACAAAATGGAGGCTCTCAAAGTTGAATGAATTCTGATCTGACCTGTCATAAAACTACATATAACATATGATGGAAAGTCTTGCCTGATGTGTGAATTCGATCTGTACTTTATTCTGTATTGCTCCTACTGTTATAAAGGCTTATCCAGGCTTCAAAGCTCTGTAATTGAGGGTTCAGGGCAAACTGCATTTCCTCAATGCATTAGTCAGACTGCAAGACCTTTCATGCCAATCACCAATACCTCTTTGCAAGAGGCCATCCGTCTAATACTGGATAAGACAAATCCGAAAACAGTAATAAGTTCCCCATGAACTCAGTTTTTTTTTTCTGCTGGATAACTGTGCCCTATTTTGTATTTGTTATTTAACCATCCTTCTTTTGTTTTTAACCATCTCTTTAGGTTGTAGGTCCCCCAGGCACAGGCAAAACAGACGTAGCCGTGCAGATAATCTCCAATCTGTACCATAACTTCCCTGACCAGAGGACCCTCATTGTGACTCACTCCAATCAGGTAAAGCTCTGCCTCTGCTGGTTTAGCATCCCTTAGTTATAATCATCACATGATTGGATTTTAAATGGCAGCTGTAGCAAAATGATCATTCTATGGACTGAAATGCCTGTCTAAGCCTTTATATATTTGAGGCTGTGTGTTTGTGCTATCAGTCATACTGAAACTGTTCAAGCAAACCCCATAGTTATCTGTATTTGATTTTCTCCAATCACTACTTATAACCTTACTGTTGAAAAATAAGTATTATTTGCACTTGGTCCGGTTCACTGAATTATACAAAATTATGTTCGCTGAAATTGCACCATACTAAACCCAGCTTCTGTGTGTGTTTGTGTTTTCCTCCCACTCAGGCGCTGAACCAACTTTTTGAGAAGATCATGGCCCTGGACATTGACGAGCGGCACCTCCTGCGTCTGGGTCACGGAGAGGAGGAGCTGGAGACTGAGAAGGATTTCAGCAGGTGAGATGTGGAGGAAGGATATTGAACCCCAGCTGACCACACAACAGATCAAAGCTTATAAACTTAGAGACCACTCGGTCCCCCAGCACTGTTTGTCTTCATTCTTGCTCTCCTGTTGAAGGCAGCAGCCCTTTGTGGAGTGTTTGATGTCGTAATTAGAGCTCCTAATTAGTGCCCTGAGTGTGGCCTGTGTTGTGTTTTACACAACCCAGACTCCTGCTGTCAGTCATTTGAATAACTTAGAACGACTCAATCCTTGTTCCATGTGACAGCATTGGGATATCTAATTGTGTGTGGGTGGATGTGAGCATAATAAATAAATAAATATATAAGGGAGATATTTGTGATTTTGTTCACAGATATATGTAGGAAGTAGGCATATAACTGAATATGAATGTATTATTTAGATTGTACCATTTTTTTTTATTTATTTATTTTTTTTTATTCTAAGATTAGAAGGCTTACAGAAAGGTTCACAGTTCATCTAATTGAGACTAAAGGTGTTCATAGAATACAACAAAAGTTGAGCTGGCAGATATGAAGCTTGTGGGACTAATAACTGCTGTTGCTAGGTTTTTCCAGTGGTTCTTTTCCAGTGTTTCTGGACACAAAGTTGTAATGTTTAAACAAAACAAAAAAAAAAAAGGTTTCGGGTTTGGTCCACACCCACTAAGGGGTTTAAATCCAAATACAGATATTTGGAGAACTATACTGATACAGATAGTGGCATTGTGTTACTCCCCGGTTGGAAGCATGATGATTATTTTGTGCTTGTTTTTGCACAATTCAACCTCAATTCAAAGTTAGATTTTGCAGATATTATGAGTATATGGGCTTTTTTCATGGTCTGACTTATTCTTCCATTGTCTCTGGAGTTCACAGAATGCACTTGAATTAAACAAGCATATCTAATAGTGTGTCAGAGGATATGATCTGTGTTGATTCAATTAAATTTTATTGCACTTTTATCAATAGACATTGTCACAAAGCATCTTTACAGAAATCCGGATATAGATTTAAATTCCCAGTGAGCAAGTCTAATAACAGCAGCAAGGAAGAACTGCCTGAGACGACATGAGGATGGAAATTTAGGAAACCTATCCTCTGCTGAGAAACCCAGGCAATGGATTTATAACTCATTACTCTTCTACACTTGTATACTATAAACTGCTGCATGTGTTGAAAAGGGGTTCAGTGAGAGTGTATTGTGAATAAGAGTCCTGGGATGAGCACAGGATAGGCTTTATGATTACAGCATCTCTTATGCACAAGTCTACAGTATCCAGGTGAGATTATCCACTGAAGCAAGGCTGAGACTTGGATATTGGCTTTGTAATGGAAAGCAGAGGGGCCTGTTGGTGCAAGATCAGTGATGATAAATGTGACTGCATCTGCTCTGGATGGGCACGATTGCATTATGCAGATTGCACAAGAGCCAGACAGACGCAGAGGACGAGGGATAACAACATTCAAATTCCACTGAGTTTCCGAACCAGTGGCGAGAGGAAGGCGAAGGCAAGGAATTTAATCAACAGTGCATGGTCATGATAAATGAGAGGCCCTTATAAATGCAATGATGGAAACTTATGGCAATATCCAAACATTCTCAATTAAAAAAAAAAAAATGCTCAGTGTATTAACATTATTAGAAAATAACCAAAATTAGCTTTTTTCCAAAGTTCAGTGCTCTTAATTACAGGAAATGAAATTTGTTTGCATCACATTGCCTTAATTTCAGGTAAAAACCACACAAAGTCTCCACTTTTCATTTAATTATGCATGCATGAAACATTAACTAAACCATGCACACAGAAGCTTACTGCACTCTATTAATAGCTACATTAAGTTCACATGCTCTTTGATTATATGGCTTGTCCTGGTGCCACCTAGTAATAGTCATGTTTGTGCACACAGATGTGGTTGCTTTGCTTTAGCTTTTCAAACCACTTTTCCCATTTACAATAATGTCTGTCTTATTTTACTTGCTTAGACCCAATCCATTTTAAAGTTAAAGATGTTTCAAGCTTTATAATTCAACATTAAGAGTGTAATGATTACTTATTTGAATGACTTTAAGAGATAGATTGAGTGTTTTTCTGGTGAGAAATGATGTCATACCATGAGCTGTACTGAGGAGGCTGAATGACTAATAAAGGAGTCAGTATGTCCACAGGCTGTGAGATCACATGTTTGGCTTTAGTTTTGTCATGCTGCAAACCATTAAACCATTGGCATTTCCTCTTAGCTGCTACACAGCATCCATAGCTCCCTAAAGAAAATGCCGGCACATTAGGTGTCTGTTCTGCCTTGTAGTGATCAGACCGAAAACCTACTTAGATTATTCCTAGCTTTGTTTGATTTCATTGTGTTTCCCATCTTCTCCATGTTATTGATTAGTGAGTTAGTAGTTAGTTTCAGCTCCATCTGTTTATCAATGCTGCTATCTGTTCATCAGAGCCCTAACAGCATTCTGTTTCCGCCTTAGATATGGAAGAGTGAACTATGTACTGGCTCGAAGGCTGGAGCTGCTCAGAGAGGTGGCTCGCTTACAGGAGAGTCTCGGCGTCCCGGGTGATGTGTCCTATACCTGTGAAACAGCTGGCCATTTTTACCTTTATCAGGTATGTTCACCTCTAAAGATCTTGACCTTCCCCACTGCTCCACGTCAACATAAAAAAAAACAAAATCCCCAAATATGCTTTACTGCCTGTTTAATTGGACTATGTGCAAACATGAGAAGAAAATGGCAGATGAGACAAACCTTCTTTTCAGTTTGAATCAGCAGCACAGCCCAAAATAGTCACTCCTCGCTGGGCAGAAACAAAGTCAACAAGCAGTCATATGGAGAGGTTGGTGAAAACCAGACTCAACATGGATGAATACATAATAAAGCAGATTTAGTGGGGGATGACATTGTGAGCACAAACAGTGATGCAGTTTTGAGAGGATGAGAGCAGCAAATACTGTCTGATATTCTCTATAGAACCCAGTAGCTATGCCTGTTCAGGTTTCAGACATCTAAATCCAAGAAGTCAGTGTCAGCATGCTTGTGTCCTTTAAACAGGCCTTTTTTTTTAAACTTATTTATTTTTTATCCTTTCCTCCTCAGTTTTCACTGAATCTGTATTCTCCCATCTTTCACTTCTCAGTGTTTCGATCAGGTGATATGAGATACATATACTCATATCAGTGACAGTGATTCACAGTGTTAAAGCCTGCAGTCAGACATACATGCTACTAATTAAGCTGGGTATTCATGTGGCTATTTGGGTGATAGCTGCTCATTTAGCAGTGATGTAGTGCACATGAAAGCCACCGGCAGTGATATAGCACACAAACAAACACACTGTCTCTTTCCTGCAGGTTATGTCACGTTGGGAGGAATACACAAGCAAGGTCAGGACCAAACCGGGCCGGGAGGTGAGCGTACAGGACGTGGCTACACACTTCCCTTTCCATAAGTACTTCTCAAATGCACCCCAGCCTGTCTTTAAGGGACAGAGCTACCAGGAGGACATGGACATAGCAGAAGGCTGCTACCGCCACATCCGCAAGATCTTCACCCAACTGGAAGTAAGTGTGTGGGCAGGAGTTGCGCACTTAGCTCAGTGTGACTGCAAGTGTTGACTCAAAGGATTTATAATGGGAAGCAAAAATAAGTTGTTAAATGTTGATTACTCACACAGAGTAAATAAAATTCGTTGTGCATGGGAAAACTTGAGAAACACACTGAAAGTGTGTCCAAAACATAAAAATGTGTTTTCAAAAATATACCCATGTTAGTGGGACTAGGCCTCAGATAAGCAGGAGATCATCCTCATAACTTATACATTCTTTCGTAGTGAATCGAGACAGTTGACACTAAATGAAGGCATGAACAGTGAGAAGTTTAGGCATATATTAGGACATTTTGCCGTAACATACCCTCCATCACTCCTTCATGAGTTTCCCTCTGCCTTTAGTGTGAAAGACTTCTTTAGTGTGATAACCACTGATATGTTGCCCAGCTTTCTCGTCTCCTGATGAGTGGCACTGGGTCCCCCCCATCTATCCCTCTTCGTATGTTGTTCTTTTGCAATCCCAGCCATCAGGGACAGGTCTGATTCTATACAGAGATAACAATAGCATTATGGGAGCACTGGTCTCAAAAAGCAATAACCGATTTATTGGTTTGAAGTAATATCTCTGCCTCTGTATGTTTTCATTTCCCAGAGCTCATACCAGAGCACTGCACTGACATGCTTTCTATGAGAAGCTTATTTTTTTCTTCTAGGTGTGCTTTTTTTATCAAAGCAGAATACATTCTCTCTCTTTGATAAGGCGGCTGCTGACAACGAGACATGGCTGTAATAGATGTCTGGCTCTTGTATTTCAAAAACATGATGCAGCGGGGCTGGTCCGGAGCTTGTCTCATTTGTTTCTCACGTTCCAGCCTCAGCACAGGAAGCAGCTCGGCTGCTGTTTGTCCTCTAGTGATGGGCTAGGGTTAAAAATCCTCGTTAATATTGCATGATTTTATCAGTTTAATATTAAGCTCAAAATAGTAACACATCAAACATTTATGACCAGTGGTCTCAGTCGCAACTGCTCATGTAGCGTCCAGCTATAGTTCATGGGCTTGCTCTCCTCCTTGTGTCTGTGATAGCAGCTCAGAATAACAATCATAAAAATCGGCTGCAAGACAAAATTATTTTGAACACAATTAAACGATGTAAATGTTATCCAACAGCCAGCACTTGCCTATGATCGATGGCAGAAGTTTGGGGAAATAATGATATCTCATTCTTTAACCAGTTTTAGATGTGAGAATCATTATTAGTGACTGCATTGTGGGGTTTTTGTGCAGGAGTTCAGGGCCTTTGAGCTACTGCGCAGTGGACTGGACAGATCAAAATACCTGCTGGTGAAAGAGGCGAAAATCATTGCCATGACCTGCACGCACGCTGCTCTCAAACGCCATGACCTCGTGGAGCTCGGCTTCAAGGTAAATCTTCAAACAGGGATGAAAACGCTGATATCTGGTCACGCTTCGATGATTATCATATTACACTCAGATTAAAGATCTCCCTCACCATGTTGACTTAAGACATATTGATTTTATATTGAAATTGATGTATGTTTTCTGGGGTAAAAGGTGTTTTGATGTTAAAGCTGTTTCTGCATAATTTGTGGAAAACTCACCACATATTGAGTGAGATTGAAGCTTTTTTTATACCATGGTCTGTCCAAATACTCGATCCTGTTCGGCTGGAAGGTTAGTGCGTTAGTCTCTCTCTCTCATTAAAATCGTGCCTAGCCGTGGATTATCTCTTACATATATAATGTTCAGATCCCTTACAACAATGAAAACTAATCTAATGCACTTAATTCCAAATTCCAGTTTTGTTATGTTGTCTTTTTTTTTTTTTTTTTCCCCCTCATACAACAGAAAAAGATTTGTCCCCAGTCTATACCACTGTTGAGGCCTAAATAGAATATACAAAAGAGCTTAATTATGCAAAAGCAAAGGGTGGCAAAAATAGTGGTGATAAATACTACACGTATATATAAATGCCAGAGAAGTTACAAAAAATCACATTTCTGGAGTGTCAAACATAAAAAGTTCCTGGGGTAAGAGAACACTTAAAAGTAGCATTTTTTTCAGTGCCAAATGATACACAATATGGAAATTTGTCTTTCCATATCATGGAATTACATATACAAAGTTTGATGACATGTTCCTTTGTTCCAGTATGACAACATCCTGATGGAAGAAGCAGCTCAGATCCTGGAGATTGAAACTTTCATTCCACTCCTACTGCAGGTATAGCCTTCTCTCATGGTCAGCCTTCAACCTCTCTCACTTCATCACAGCCAGGCAGGGAGGCAAAATCCTGTTAGGCATAGCTCAGTTTGGCTGTAAATCCAATTTTCTGTTACATCTCTTGCATGGTAGAGCTAACTTCCCTCTTGATGAATGTGCCTTCTGCTAATTTTCCCTTCGTTGCCTCTCAATCTTTGATTGGATAATGCTTGACCCCTGAGTTTAGCTCCCAATTAAGAGCTTCTGCACTGCCACGTCCTTTATTACTGCTGTAATCCCTATAAGAACAGACCTCTGTACTCCACTTTAGCATGTGCCATAAAGGGCCCAGCCAGTTAATTTGAAGGTTACTAAATCAGCCCACAGTAGCTGAGCAATGAGTAAACACAGATGTGCCATTGATTGGGGTTTGAAATGTGAGTCAGCCTGTAACATCGTTGCTGCTCAGTAAGCGTGTTGATTTTGGGTGTGTGGCTGGTGCATGTGGCTACTCCTGGAGGGGGCTTTGTTGGAAAGCAGCCTGTATGAAGGCATTAATACTTACCCACAGTGCTTGGTGTTGTCACGACAAGACTCCACTCTCCACCCTGCCACCTGTCCCGGTACTGACTGAATGCTCCGGAGACCACACACTAAAGTTAAATGGCCGGTGGAAAGGGCTGGTATAGTAAAGCACCTATTAGCGATGGTTGTTCTTGACTCCACTGAGTGTTTCTTATCTGTCACTTATCAAGTCAGGTGTGCTGGACAAGGATCACAAATCTCCTGCACAGTGTGGTTTCAGGACAGAACTTGAGAACTGTTGTGTTAACCTGATCTAAAAGCATTTAACGCAATATTGTACGATTTTTTTAAATCACTATGTGGTATCATGCAGACCAAATGTCTTCAAGATCAAGTGTTATGAGCAAACGTTCCCATTTATCTTTTTGTAACAGAATCCCGAGGATGGCTACAGTCGGCTGAAGCGCTGGATCATGATTGGTGATCATCACCAGCTTCCTCCTGTCATTAAGAATATGGCCTTCCAGAAATACTCCAACATGGAGCAATCATTGTTCACACGCTTTGTGCGATTGGGCGTGCCCACAGTGGACCTGGACGCTCAGGGCCGAGCTCGTGCCAGGTCTGCGTGCTTCTTTTTACCAATGCAAAGGCCGTGTGTTACAGTCCCTTCCTCCTGATATATCTTTTAGTACAGTTGCATGTACTTGTCATAAATTTTGTTGTCTATTAATGTTCATGAAACCCCTGTGTTTATGTATTGCAGTCTGTGTAATCTGTATAACTGGCGCTATAAGCAGCTTGGAAACCTGCCTCATGTTCAGAGTCAGCCAGAGTTTCAGGCCCCCAACCCAGGTTTCACCTACGACTTCCAGCTCATCAACGTGGAGGATTTCAACGGAATCGGGGAGTCTGAACCCAATCCTTACTTCTACCAGGTCAGTGGTGGCCTCTGTGCCCAGCACACACTGATTTCTATTAACATGTAATGTCTATGGAGCTAATATACATTATTTATTATAGGATTATGTTTAATTATGACTACTCAATACCCAGTTAACAGAACTCTGAAAGCTGCTATGGCTGTGAGTTGAATTGCTCCCATGAGACTTCATTCTTTTGTTTTTTGGGTTTTTTTTTGTTTTTTTGTTTTTTGTACGTCTATGTGCTTGATGAAAGTTCTCAAGTGAAAAGTGGTCATGTGCTTGAGACATGTGGCATGATCATCACACAAGTTTCATTAGTTTTCAAGCATTTTGAGAGAGAATATTTGTTCCAAATATTGCACATACACATTCAAACAGCTGTAAAATCGGGGCAGGATCACTTGAGGAGTAATAAAGGAGCTACTGTTTGCACAGTCGGTCCCTGCAGCAGCTGAACAAACGTCCATCAGGCCTCCATGGAGCTCCGGCCACAGCAGCGTTCTGCCAACGAGCCAGCCGCCATTCTAATGTACATTAGTTACACCTCATTAGTCAAAGTACTTTTACGTTAATGCTCTCATTCACCCTCAAATGGCTCTAGATTCAGCACCTCGGATGCAGTATGAGACTCACATGCTTGTAAATGTCACATTTTAAACAAGGCTTATGACTCCACTTAACCAACACTAATGTGAAATATTGATTTTTTTATATATTTTTTTTCTGTGACCAGCTAATTGGTGAACTGCCTAGTTACAGGGTTGTTAAAGGTTAATGTTATTAAGGTAGGGGCTATTATTCAGAGTGAGTGTGTAGCCGGTGTGTGTGGTTTGTGTCTGTGGATCAGAGCACGTTGTTTGTTTGCCATCAATCTGGTTCTTGTCTACTGAATGCTTTGGTGCATAGCTTGTGTTATAAGATTCTCTCTCAGTGGCATGTCGGTCCTCAATCTGCACCACACTGAGCCTTTGGTTTGAAGCTATGCTGTTGCCATGGTTACTGGGACCTTTTCAGTTGCAGCACATAAGATCACATTTGTATAAAAACTCAAGTGTTTTTGTCTTTGAGTGTACAGTGTGGCTCTTTGTACATATGGGCTTGTGAATGCACTCGAGGTGAAAAAGCTTTGGGGGGAAAATGTGCTTGTGCACAGAGACAGAATGTTATTGCTTAGATAGAGATATTTGATTTTGATCCCAGCAGTAACTGCAAATTTTGTTGTAAGGTGGAAAAGTGAACATATAATTTGGTGTCCCATATGAAACACTGTCTGACCTTTGTGTACAGAAACACAGTGTAAGACTTGAAGCAACTAATGAAAGATGGTATTTTTTTCTATTTTCACTTTTAAACTGGGTCAAATAATATGTGATTAAGTCATTATTCTGTCACTTTAGGGTGACGAGTGTGTGGGTTACTATCTACAGTTACATCTACAGTGTGTTTGTATTTGGAACACATTTATAATGGATACACTGGTGTTTGGGAGTTGGCATTTTCAGGGCTTTGGGGTTGAAGAGAGACTGTGGCAAGATTCCATAACCTATTTACTTCTAATTGTCTGAAGTTTTAATAGCTGCCCTGTGCTCCTTTATTGAATCTATTTTTAATGAAGTATTTCAGTCGTCCAAAAATAGTGTCATAGCTCGCCTTATTCAAACGTTTCGCATTATGAGGATTGTTGCATTGTTAGCAGCTGTTCACTATTGAGAGGCCAGATGATCGTTCTGTGAGAAAGAACGAGAGTGAAATTCCCCACCATTGAGACTTCTTAGCCTTGATTGTCACTCTTTGCTTTGTCAATGGGAAATGCATGGTTATATTTCAATTTCAATGGTTCAGTAGCCGGTCACTGAGCTTTAAAAAGCTCCATCCTCCATTTTCTCTCTCACTCACTCACTTGTAGCCCACACACATATACAGCATCTCACAAAAGTGAGTACACCCCTCACATTTTTGTATATATTTTATTATATCTTTTCATGGGACAACACTGATGAAATGACACTTTGCTACAATGTAAAGTAGTGAGTGTACAGCTTGTAGAATAGTGTAAATTTGCTGTCCCCTCAAAATAACTCAACACACAGCCATTAATGTCTAAACCGCTGTCAACAAAAGTGAGTACACCCCTAAGTGAAATTGTCCAAATTGGGCCCAAAATGTCAATATATTGTGTGGCCACCATTATTTTCCAGCACTGCCTTAACCCTGTTGGGCATGGAGTTCACCAGAGCTTCACAGGTTGCCACTGGAGTCCTCTTCCACTCCTCCATGACGACATCACAGAGCTGGTGGATGTTAGAGACCTTGCGCTCCTCCACCTTCCATTTGAGGATGCCCCACAGATGCTCAATAGGGTTTAGGTCTGGAGACATGCTTGGCCAGTCCATCACCTTTACCCTCAGCTTCTTTAGCAAGGCAGTGGTCGTCTTAGAGGTGTGTTTGGGGTCGTTATCATGTTGGAATACTTCCCTGCGGCCAAGTTTCCGAAGGGAGGGGATCATGCTCTGCTTCAGTATGTCACAGTACATGTCACAGTACGCTCCCCAGTGCCGGCAGCACTCATGCAGCCCCAGACCATGACCACCACCATGCTTGACTGTAGGCAAGACACACTTGTCTTTGTACTCCTCACCTGGTTGCCGCCACACACGCTTGACACCATCTGAACCAAATCAGTTTATCTTGGTCTCATCAGACCACAGGACATGGTTCCAGTAATCCATGTCCTTAGTCTGCTTGTCTATAGCAAACTGTTTGCGGGCTTTCTTGTGCATCATCTTTAGAAGAGGCTTCCTTCTGGGACGACAGCCATGCAGACCAATTTGATGCAGTGTGCGGCGTATGGTCTGAGCACTGACAGGCTGACCCCCC
This sequence comes from Cranoglanis bouderius, assembly GCA_023630585.1. Lineage (NCBI taxonomy): Eukaryota > Metazoa > Chordata > Actinopteri > Siluriformes > Cranoglanididae > Cranoglanis > Cranoglanis bouderius. Next base: position 12,383,113 of record CM042543.1, read on the forward strand.
ACCCCTTCAACCTCTGCAGCAATGCTGGCAGCACTCATACGTCTATTCTGCAAAGCCAACCTCTGGATATGATGCTGAGCACGTGCACTCAACTTCTTTGGTCGACCATGGCGAGGCCTGTTCTGAGTGGAACCTGTCCTGTTAAACCGCTGTATGGTCTTGGCCACTGTGCTGCAGCTCAGTTTCAGGGTGTTGGCAATCTTCTTATAGCCTAGGCCATCTTTATGTAGAGCATTCCCATTCACACCTGAGACCTTGTAACACTAACGAGTCACATGACCGGGGAGGGAAAATGGCTAATTGGGCCCAGTTTGGACATTTTCACTTAGGGGTGTACTCACTTTTGTTGCCAGCGGTTTAGACATTAATGGCTGCGTGTTGAGTTATTTTGAGGGGACAGCAAATTTACACTGTTATACAAGCTGTACACTCACTACTTTACATTGTAGCAAAGTGTCATTTCATCAGTGTTGTCCCATGAAAAGATAAAAAAAAAAAATTTACAAAAATGTGAGGGGTGTACTCACTTTTGTGAGATACTGTGTATACACACACACACACACACACACATTTCTGACTGTGCCTACCCGCATAAGTGCATATTGTTGCCCTTGATTCAAGTGGTGGTTTTTGAGTAATGTCAGTGAATTTCATGAAAAATATAATAAAATCATGATGATAAACATTTTCCCTGACCTTAAACAAAAGTAATGTTATGTTTCATTCATTTCCACACTGTCAAAATGCATCTTTTGTGTGATTTATCACGAGAGTGGTGAGAGATCAACTAAAATCAGGTCTTATAAATGTACACATTTAGAGGCTATATAATCCAGTACATGGCATCTCAAACGGTTCACTTTACCAGTATTCTAAATGAGAAACCAGCTAAAACAGATTGTATTTTTTAAATTTAGTTTCTTCTGCAGTGATGACCAAAAACCACAAATGATTTGTATATAACCTTTCTGCAAAACGTGCTCATGCTGCTGTGAATTCGACATATAGATGTAGCATCAACCAGAATTTGACATTGAACAACAAAAATCAAGAAATGTCATAATCTGTCATTATTGTTCAGGTTAAGATTCTAAATTCACACTCATTCATTTATTTAACACTGCCTGCAATTCATTGTCCAGAGCTTCATCTAGGTGCTAGGTGATCTTTTCAGTGATCCATCACCTTGCGCCTAGACGCATGCAGAGCAGAAACCAAAGGCGTGAGAGAGACAGAACTGTTATACAACAGCTAAAGTCTTTGCCATTAAGCTTTGTTAAGGGCACACACGTAACAGGCTTTAAAATGTGATCAGCTTCCAGGAATGAATGAATGGACTTGATTTTTTTTGTCTGTCAAATATTTGAGCTGCAAAAGTAGTGGCAAATCAAAACATGGAGTGCATGAACGAGATTGGGCCTTGATAACACTACAGTCAGGGATTTGTAAAGCCAGTTTTGTTTATATTTATTGTATATTCAGGTCTTATCTGAATTATTATTATTATTATTATTATTATTATTATTATTATAATACCACATTTCAACCTTGTGATTGCCACTAAGAGCACAGTGTTGTCTGTGCTGTTTATGAAGTCAAAAAGTGTTTCAGAAAATGATAGCTTAGTGCTTCTGATTGACACTTTAAGGCAGGTTACTGTGACTCTTGCCTAACGTCTATATCTAAAGCTCTGCAAGTTTCTCATGCACATTTTTCATTATGTGTAATGTGTTGTTTCTTTTCTGTACGTAGAACCTTGCTGAGGCAGAATACTCTGTGGCTCTGTACATGTACATGCGGCTGTTGGGTTACCCAGCAGAGCGCATCAGCATCCTCACCACTTACAATGGCCAGAAGCACTTAATCCGAGACGTCATCAACCAACGGTGTGCCAGCAATCCCTTCTTCAGCCAGCCCAACAAAGTAATCACAAATTCTCAAATAAGTTTGTCTCTGTTGAATGCTTATATACTTTGCATGCATATATCAGATAACATGGCTTGGAAGAGAAGTACAAAATATCTCTCTAACTGTTATACCAGTATAGGTCTAAATCTGTTTCCTCCTGACTGCACAGTTGCACAGAACCCAGAGTTCAGCGTTTGTCCAAATATCTTTCTGAATTAGATTATATGGATGTGTGTGAAACTGACAAAGAGGCAGGGCATGTGGCTCTATCCTAAATCACATTACCATGTTCTCTTAATTGCACTGTTACTCAGGAAGAAGTTATCACAGGCGTTATTCAAATTAGAATTAGCATTTAGTTTTAGAATCAGGGAATGGGGATTGCAGCGGTTATAAGTATAAGCTAAACATCCATGCAGTGCTTAAAAAACTAAAATTAGTTCTGTATTTAACAGGAAGCCAGTGAAAATAGAGCAGTACACAGAAGATCGTCCCTCTTTCTAGTGCCAAGAGATGCAGGTTCATTCATTTAGGTGACAGGGAGAGAAACAGAGCAGCAACGAGAATGTGCTGAACTGCAGAACAGTCACTCGGCCTGCGTCTGGCCAGAACAGGCTGCTGACAGTTTGTCAGAATTGTTAAAACAAAACAAATGTCATTTCAGGAGTCTGCTGCAAGCATTCTAATTAGAGACGAGAAGAAAAGGAGTAACAAGCAAACATAATTTTGCGAAGCAGATTATTATTCTTCTCTAGACAAGCTCTAGAGAAGAGAGGAGCACTGAGCACACACTGCATGCAGCTTCAGAGGAAAACAACAACACATTTACATATACATGAAGGCTCTGAGGGTGGAGAAATATGTATATGGCTTTCAGCTGCTTACCGCTGGGAGGATTGTTTATTTTAAAATCTTCTGTGCGTTCCCCATGACCACTCAAGCTCTTACTTTGCTAAGAGGCCTTTTGATGAAAAATTGCATTAATGTGGGTGCAGGCTGAATTCGATTCAGAACTCTCTCTCACACACACACACTCACACACTCACAGCCACCAATAAGGCAGGTATGAAGCTTATAGAGTGAAGAATAGAAGAAGAACCGAGATACCTATTCTGGAGGAATAACATACATTTGCAGATACTGTTAAATCTAAAACAGGACATTTAATGATTCTCATTAAAGTTTGCAAATCATAAATTCGACAGGCCAAAGCAGATTTTGTCACTGCTGGAGCCTCGCCAATAAATGTTTCACTTCAGTGACCATCTGCTGAGAGGCATCACTCAATCCAGTTCCAGGCTGAGGGTGCTAATGAGAGGAAGCAGCCTGTATTATCAGTGTGTTCTACTGTCCTGGACTCCTTCAGGAGCACCTTTATTCATCAGCAGGTTCTGACTGAGCTGAGGCTCCGTGCAATTGCACTTTGACCCATCATGTTCTGGCTGAAGTTTGAGGTTAGTCATGGATTCCCCAAGCCCTTGAGGAGAATGCAATGGTCGAGAACTCATCGAAGGCAAACAATAAAATGTCCTGCCATGCTGCACCAGATGGAGAAAAGCAGGGCAAAGCATTTTGGACATAACCACATGGCATATCTAGTCCATCATGTTTCTGAAGGCTGGTCCTCAGGGGTAGGGTATGGCTGCCTGAGCCAAGCTCTGTGGTTGATGGTTCAGAAAAGCAGGGCAGCTGAGGAAAGATTTGGAGAAGGAACCACAGAGTCCTGAAATGGCCTGTCTAAACCTACAGATCTCATTGCTTCCTGCTATTGTAAAGTGGCATATTGTTGCCCGCGGTGCTGCACCTGTTCTGTATAGCAACAGAGAGCTGTAAATAGATGGCTCTCTCTTTTTCCCTCCGTTTATTATTTTTTTCCCCTCTTCCTTTGTCCACCAAAAGGGCCCAGCAATAGATTGTCTCAGTGGACTGGATGTCTGGAAATAGTTCAAGGCTGAGATTTATTTAAAGGTCCTGCCCATTTGTCAGGGAGCACTTTAGCGGGGTCTCATTTTTCTGTTTATCATGCCCTGATCAGACAGAAGCAGCCAGCACTACTGCGCTCTGATAATATACAATGATTTTATCAGCCTGCAGCAGCTTCTCTCTATTCGCTCAGTTGTATGTGTGTGTGTGAGTGTAATAGAGTCTGTGCAGTATAGCAGCTTGCAGCATTACTGTACACAGTTGAGAATTGTGTTTTAAATTTGGAATTTTATTAAAAGAGGGTTAGTTTTCCTGCCTGGGTTCTTCTAGCTGTTTCCTTAATTTCCCTAAGCATGTTTTCATGATCGCATTGAAAAGCCGATCATGAAAACTCAGGTGCGCGTGTAGATAAATAACCATCTGTGGTTCTTACCTGCCTCATTCTGTCTTAATGTGGCCCCAGTCCTTTTTGGGGAAAAAAACTAAACTAAATCCTATTTAGCAACTAAAAAATACAGGTAAGCAAGGAACAGCACAGCCTGCATTTAAAAAACTATGTGATGTTCTTTTGTAGGTAACAACAGTGGACAGGTTTCAGGGTCAGCAGAATGACTACATCATCCTCTCGCTCGTGCGCACCAAAGCTGTAGGACATTTGAGGTAAGCATTTTGGTTTTGAACACAGTTGCTGAGTTTTACTGCTGTCATGTGACCCTCCTCACCCATTCCCCCTTCCCCCCATCCCCCCTTCTGCAATCCAGCAGGAAGAGAAAGATGTTGATCCTCCCTACACTTGTTACCCCATGCAGAGTCAGAAGTGTTATGGGAGAGGGCTGAGATGAGCAGAATGACTGTGGGGAACATGTACTGAATGATTGTAGTGAAATATCGAGCAATGCAAGGCTTCACGAACAAACCCTGTCCCTAAATGCCTATTATAAGTGTGTTCATTTTTGTGTGTCTGTGTGCGACAGAAAATCCTTTTGATTTACATTCAGCTATGTAATACCCATGACTCCTGTTTTAATGTGTTGCATATTTAATAAACATCTGAAGTCTGCCACAGTATTTATTTTCCAGTGGAAGAATTAGTGCTGTCTTCTGATGTGTTTACTGTGAGCATTGAGAGAGGCTCAGCACAGCATGCTGAACCTGCAGCCTGGAAATGGAGTTTTAGCCTAATGAATAAGTTATGGCTTTGTATCTGTGCTCTGCTAGCTTAATGTCCTTAAAAGCACTAGAAGACTATAATCGTCTCCAGAAACATGCCAAGCTGAAGTAAAACCGTTTACTGTCGGTCCTCTCAGCACTGCTTTTCCTCTGATATTTTTTGGCCTAATTCGATCCGTCTTTTGGGTTTCCACTTAAAGTCTGAGGTAGTGTATTCTTTTTAGTTTGGACTGATGGATCTGCAGCCGTGCTAAAGAGCGAAAGTTTTTTTCTTCTTTCCTCTATTTTAGTCAACTTGAATGAGTGAATGGTACTGCGGTTTTAGTTTTGGTTGTGGCTTTTATGAGGTCTTTGAAGAATGTTCTCCATCTGATTCATTCTTGATATTTTGCCTATCTATTAATAATTGGAAAATCATTGATTCATGCTGCATTCTTTTGGCAGACACTGTACAGTATACAGTGGGTATAGAAAAGAATCACCCCCTTTAAAATAATCACATTTTGTTGCTTTTCAGCCTGAAATGAAGATGGACACAGTTTTTGTTTTATCCAGCTGTATTTACTCAGTGCAACTTATAACATCCAAGTGAAAGATATAACACCAACATGTCAGAAAATTTAAAAAAAAAAAAAAAAAAAAAACAATCACTGAGTTGGAAAAAGGATCACCCCTCCTCCTAAAAATGGCTTGTAAACTCAATAAGGTGTAGCTAATCACCTTCTCAATGGCACACAAAGCCATTTGACTTTCAACTGTGATCAGCTGTGGTCATTTTGATTAGCTCAGCATGAAAAGAGCTTTCCTGGAGCATTTTGTGAAGCAAAACTGAACTGAAGCAAATAATCAACTATGGGTGGCAAGGCACTGTCAAAAGATCTCCGGGATAAAGTTGTGTACAGGCACAACTCAGAAGAAAAAAAATTCAAAGGCTTTGTCAATTCCTAGAAGCACAGTGAAGTCTATTATTAAGAAGCGGAAGGTATTTGGTACAACACAGACCCTCCCTGGATCAGGATGTCGCTCCAAACTGGATGAAAGAGCCAGGAGGAAACTGGTCAGAGAGGCTACCAAGAGGCCTACAGCAACTCTGAAGCAGTTGCAGGAATTTATGACCGAGTGGTCATTGTGTGCATGTGACAACAATATCACAAATTCTCCACAAATGTGGCTTGTATGGGAGGGTTGCAAGAAAAAGGCCACCCACGACTGAGCTTTGCCAAAACACACCTTGAAGATTCTGAGGCGCCATGGAAAAAGATGTTCTGGTCAGATGAGACTAAAATTTAATTATTTGGCCTCAACACCAAACGATATGTCTGGCGGAAATCCAATACAGCTCACCATCCAAATAACACCATTTCTACAGTAAAGCATGGAGGTGGTAATATCCTGTTATGGGGGTGTTTCTCTGCAGCAGGGACTGGAGCACTTAGAACAGGATAGAAGGAAAATGGATGGGGCAAAATACCGTCAAATTCTTGAGGAAAATCTGATGCCCTCTGCCAGAAAGTTGTCAGTGGGAAGAAGGTTTTCCTTCAAACATGACAATGACCCAAAGCACACAGCAAAACTGACCACACAGCAGTTGAAGGAGAAAAAGGTGAATGTGAACCCCATTGAAAATCTGTGGAATGACTTGAAGACTGTAGTGCACAAGCAGTCACCATCAAATTTAACTGAACTTGAGCAGTTCTGCAAAGAAGAGTGGGCAAATATCGCAAAGTCTGGATGTGCAAAGTTAGTAGAGACATATCCCAACAGACTAAAGGCTGTAATTAAAAAATTAAGGAAAATTAAAGCAAGGGGGTGATCCTTTTTCCAACTCAGTGATTCTGTTTTTTAATTTTTTTTTTTTTTCCTGACATGTTGGTGTTATATCTTTCACTTGGATGTTATAAGTTGCACTGAGTAAATACAGCTGGATAAAACAAAAACTGTGTCCGTCTTCATTTCAGGCTGAAAAGCAACAAAATGTGATTCTTTTCTATACCCACTGTACCTCTGTATTAACACTAGTATGAAGAGGCAGATAATATAGCTCTGATGAGTCAACATCTGATCTTAGTGAATAACATCTTTTACATGTATATCAAATTCTGCCTTAGGTAATAAAAGTCAGTTCATTGATAATGTTTGCCACTGTGATGCTGATTAGTGGACAACATGAGATTCATTTACAGTCTGATAGATTGTAGTTGGTCCCTGTTTGTGACAGTCTCCACTCCTTGCATTCTGTCACATGCATACAACTCTCAAAGATAATATTGCACTTTCACCCAGTCGCTACACTGTTTGCGTGTGAGGCTGTGAGGAGATGCAGAACCGAATCTGGTACTGAAGAAAAAAGTAGTGTTTGAAGATAAAAGGTTTACAGTCTGAACTCACTGCAGCACCAAGTGCCTTGTGACAGTCTCCACTCCTTGCATTCTGTCACATGCATACAACTCTCAAAGATAATATTGCACTTTCACCCAGTCGCTACACTGTTTGCGTGTGAGGCTGTGAGGAGATGCAGAACCGAATCTGGTACTGAAGAAAAAAGTAGTGTTTGAAGATAAAAGGTTTACAGTCTGAACTCACTGCAGCACCAAGTGCCTTATCAGCCATTTGCCAATTGATGCAGATTGGTCTCATTAATAATGACTCACACTCCAGCCTGTAAAACATCTTTTATTGAGCATGCTCTTATCATTAGGAAAGGCTAACTATCCCCAACCATCGAAGATATCAAATGCATCTAATCCTGTAATTGTCTGTCTTTTCTTTCTTTCCTCCTCACTTCCATTGCTTTTTCCTTCTACATTGCCTTTTTCTTCTGTTTATACCATCTTTACCTTGTGTGTGCAGAGATGTTCGGCGTTTAGTGGTAGCTATGTCCAGAGCCAGGCTGGGCCTCTACATCTTTGCTCGGGTCTCCCTTTTCCAGAACTGCTTCGAGCTGACACCTGCCTTCAATCAGCTGACTGCGCAGCCGCTGCAACTGCACATTCGACCTCAAGAGTACTACACGTCTGTGAGTACACACACCTGCACATGTAGAAAGATACTGTCAAGTTGTCGAAGGCCAGTTAGTCAGTGTAGCACTACATAACCAAAGAATTATTTTAGCCTTGCACTCAAATCAAATGCTGGCTTACACTAAAATCATGGGCTCTGTAGACAATACACTTTCACTGAACACCCTTTCAACACACTCAGTACTGTCTGACTTTATAGTACAGGTGCATCTCAATAAATTAGAATGTCGTGGAAAAGTTCATTTATTTCAGTAATTCAACTCAAATTGTGAAACTCGTGTATTAAATAAATTCAATGCACACAGACTGAAGTAGTTTAAGTCTTTGGTTCTTTTAATTGTGATGATTTTGGCTCACATTTAACAAAAACCCACCAATTCACTATCTCAACAAATTAGAATATGGTGACATGCCAATCAGCTAATCAACTCAAAACACCTGCAAAGGTTTCCTGAGCCTTCAAAATGGTCTCTCAGTTTGGTTCACTAGGCTACACAATCATGGGGAAGACTGCTGATCTGACAGTTGTCCAGAAGACAATCATTGACACCCTTCACAAGGAGGGTAAGCCACAAACATTCATTGCCAAAGAAGCTGGCTGTTCACAGAGTGCTGTATCCAAGCAAGTTAACAGAAAGTTGAGTGGAAGGAAAAAGTGTGGAAGAAAAAGATGCACAACCAACCGAGAGAACCGCAGCCTTATGAGGATTGTCAAGCAAAATCGATTCAAGAATTTGAGTGAACTTCACAAGGAATGGACTGAAGCTGGGGTCAAGGCATCAAGAGCCACCACACACAGACGTGTCAAGGAATTTGGCTACAGTTGTCGTATTCCTCTTGTTAAGCCACTCCTGAACCACAGATAACGTCAGAGGCGTCTTACCTGGGCTAAGGAGAAGAAGAACTGGACTGTTGCCCAGTGGTCAAAAGTCCTCTTTTCAGATGAGAGCAAGTTTTGCATTTCATTTGGAAACCAAGGTCCTAGAGTCTGGAGGAAGGGTGGAGAAGCTCATAGCCCAAGTTGCTTGAAGTCCAGTGTTAAGTTTCCACAGTATGTGATGGGGTGCAATGTCATCTGCTGGTTTTGGTCCATTGTGTTTTTTGAAAACCAAAGTCACTGCACCCGTTTACCAAGAAATTTTGGAGCACTTCATGCTTCCTTCTGCTGACCAGCTTTTTGCAGATGCTGATTTCATTTTCCAACAGGATTTGGCACCTGCCCACACTGCCAAAAGCACCAAAAGTTGGTTAAATGACCATGGTGTTGGTATGCTTGACTGGCCAGCAAACTCACCAGACCTGAACCCCATATAGAATCTATGGGGTATTGTCAAGAGGAAAATGAGAAACAAGAGACAAAAAAAAATGCAGATGAGCTGAAGGCCACTGTCAAAGAAACCTGGGCTTCCATACCACCTCAGCAGTGTCGCAAACTGATCACCTCCATGCCACGCCGAATTGAGACAGTAATTATAGCAAAAGGAGCCCCTATCAAGTATTGAGTACATGTACAGTAAATGAACATACTTTCCAGAAGGCCAACAATTCACTAAAAATGTTTTTTTTTTTTTAATTGGTCTTATGAAGTATTCTAATTTGTTGAGATAGTGAATTGGTGGGTTTTTGTTAAATGTGAGCCAAAATCATCACAATTAAAAGAACCAAAGACTTAAACTACTTCAGTCTGTGTGCATTGAATTTATTTAATACACGAGTTTCACAATTTGAGTTGAATTACTGAAATAAATGAACTTTTCCACGACATTCTAATTTATTGAGATGCACCTGTATACAATTGTGGAACAGTAATGATTTAGAATCCCAATATTGTGTGTCGCCCACAATAGGACCGGTTCCCTTATGAGTTTTCTTCTTCATGTCATCTCAGGCAGTTCTCCCTTGCAACTCTCACCTCCAGCTCACTCATTAGGGATCTAAAGCTACATCTGAATTTCTGTAAAGCTGCTTTGTGACAATCTATTTTTGTTTAAAATGCAATGCAAATCAATTTAATTGAACTGAATTGGAAAATTCAACATATTCAATCTTTATTTACACACATTATTTAATTACACGTATTGTTTATTTACATGAATTATTTATTTTTACACGTACAATATTTAATGAGGTGTTGCCTAAAAATATAGCCTCGTACAAATGTCAAGTGAAAGTGAAGGCCACTGTTGTAACAGCAGGCGTACTGGTGTGAGACGGCCACTGCCTAGTCACTGTGAGAACATACATATAAAAACTCTACAACCTTATCAATGTGAAACCAGAAATCAAAACAAATCATCAGACACTTTTTTTCCATTTTAATGTGCTCCTGAAACCAAAGAAGTTCAAGAGACAATATATAAATAGATCATTATTCAGGAAAAAAATGTTGAAATGAAAAACCTACAACCATCTGGTTGCATGTAATAAACAAAATGTCTGACATGATTTACAGCACAAAAACAATTTCAGTAAGATTTTTTATCTTCACTGTAGCAATGTGTTTGTGTGTGTGTGTTGAGGTCTGACAGGCCATGTTCTACACACATGCACAGAGCCTACTGACTTAGAGTACTTAGAGTTTAGTTGGCCAATTCAAACAGACCTGTAGTGCAATAATGCAAAAAAAAATTTGATTATTCATGCATACTAAAAACGCTTTTGGAAAGATTTTTTTGAACCTCTATAGTAAATGTGTAGATTCAAGAATTATTAAATTATTCATAAATGTACTTTAGTGGCCTCAAAAAATGGATTTCATTTTGTTATTAAATTGCAGTGCTGAGTGTTCCTAGGACATTCTGTATTCTTACAGAATATTACTGTTTCCTGTGTGGGTCAAATGAATGCACTAGAAGTCTGTCCCTGTCCTGTACTCTGCATAGACAGAAAGTTGTTTGAAAATTCATACAGCGCAGAGAACACTTGGAAAATAATTTCATGGAAAATGAAGTAAAAGCTTCCTCTCTGTCTTTCCTTACAGACTGTGGAGCGCTCGAACGAGCCTGATCAGGTAGTTAAGAACATGCCTGAGATGGCCAACCTGGTCTACAATATGTACATGCATATGATACAGAGAACTCAGCAGTACAGACAGGTGAGCACGTTGTTGTTTCCTTTCCTTTTCCAAACACTCTATTATGTATTATTCATCACGAGCCATCTGCTTTCTTTTTATATGAGAGAATATGAGAGAAATTGCTGCTAATGAAAACCTTGTGTGCTAAAGTGTGGAGTGAGCGCAGGCTCCTGCTCTGTCACCCCTCTGCTCTCAAACTCCCACACCAGAGCAAAATGTCAGGTTTAGAGCTGTTGTTAGTCAGCGTGACCTGTTAAAGCCATTTTACACCAGAAACAGTGGGACACGTGCATCAGCGTTGATAGAGTGTGGAGCAATTATATAAATATAACATAAAAATACCCATACTGATCTTCAGATTATTATGAACATTTTGCCTTTTTCCTACAACAATCAACAGTTGCATGTCTTTCCATCTTATGCCAGGGACACACTAGACGTTTTTTTTTTTTATTTATCTTAACCGATTTTAAAACCGTGAGAGACCACAGACATAAGGACAGTTTCAACCAATTTTTAACATTATAATCCTCCGAACGAACGCCAGACCGCGAGACCACACACCTCTCGATTGTAGTAACGATTACATGCAGGTATGTGGAAACACTGCTGAAACTGAAATCCTTTCACAGAATTTGTATTTGAACTGTCACCAGAGTGTGCACTGTTATAGTAGACAACAGACCGAAATGTCGCTGTGCTGTTTAGATTATTGGTATACAGTAGGAAGTGTAGCATTTAATATTACACTAACACTTAGGGGTGTACTCACTTTTGTTGCCAGCGGTTTAGACATTAATGGCTGTGTGTTGAGTTATTTTGAGGGGACAGCAAATTTACACTGTTATACAAGCTGTACACTCACTACTTTACATTGTAGCAAAGTGTCATTTCGTCAGTGTTGTCCCATGAAAAGATATAATAAAATATTTACAAAAATGTGAGGGGTGTACTCACTTTTGTGAGATACGGTATGTTTTCATCCTTTGGCTCAGGCATTTCAGAATGACAAAAACATTATTTGAGATGCTGTACAACGAGATTGGTCCTCTGGTTAGTCCAGTTATGTGAGCCACCGAGCCTCAGTACACACAGAAAAACGTATTGCCATTGTGCTGTATAAGTTGCCACATGCACTGAATATCCAATCACATGATTTGTTCAGGCAAGGTCACATGCTGCACTGAGGAATTTATTCAGTAAATGTGTTTTTCGATCATAGTTTCTGCACATCTTCTTATCGCATAAAAGCATTAACAAAAATTATTTTCCTCGATTGAGTGCACGTTTTTTTATGTGCATTTTGGAGATTTTTTTCACCTCTGTTGTTTCCATCCAGCGCTTTTTTTTTTTTTGTAGGCAATATCCAAAAATTCGCATAGAAATACATGGATGGACACATAGCTAGTGACATTTGTTTTGCCAGACCTCATATGGTCACACTTGTTGGAAAAGTGGGTGTTGGACAGTTAGATCTTATACATAATAAAATGCATGTTTTCATTTTGTGGATGTGTTTATTCCAAACAGTTTTCACATAAGGCAGAGTGTAATCCAATATATTTGACAAAGGATCTGAGAGAAATATAAGCAGAACTAATTTTACACTATTTAACCGCAAGTACCATTCAAACTATTTATAAAACAGACTGTTAAACTACAAATTATCGCAATACCTATGAATAGTAATACGCACTAGTGTAATATGCGTAACCGTGAAGAAATACTGTCAGATTAGAGGAATATTTAGATATACATAGCTGAGCACTATATTTATTTGCAGCATACTAGAGTATCTACATCCATATCCAATGAACTTCCAAATAGTGATGTATTTGTTTCTCTTTGCCTTTGTGCCGCAGCAGCAGATTCTCCCACCCCCACGGCAGGTGACGACAGAGGAAGAGTCTGACGTGAATATGACGGAAGAAGAAGAAGAGCAAAAAGACAGTCAGCCTGAAGGAGAGAGCAAGGAAGGTGTGACTAGTGATAAGGCTGAGCAGGAAGAGTATGAGATGGAGCAGGAGTCTGGTGTGGAAGAGCAGCACACAGAGGAACATGCTAAAATGCCTGAACACCCAGGTAGAGACAGTGACAGCGGGGACAGTGAGGAGGATGAGCCCTAAAGCAAATCCACCCACACACCACACCTCTGTTGGCCAGGGTCCACTGTACCGTCCATCAGTGTGTGATTAGTTTTTATTTTTCCTTTTTACCTCACCTTGATTTGGTTTCTTGAAAATAATTGCCTTTTGTAAGAAAACATTTGTAACAAATAAACATCATTTTGTAATAAAATTAAATTAGTCAAATCTACAGTTAATTCTTGTGATTTTTTTTTGTGTGTGAGAGAGAGAGAGACTGGGACTGAAAACTGTTTTTCCCAGTGTGTTTTATTTTAGAATCCTCATACATGCAGCCTACTTCTCTTTATAAACTTCCTGCTTGGGTGTACATCACGTTTTTTGCTGTTATATGGTGTATAAATGCCTTGTGCAACTTCCCCTAAAAGTCTTCCTCCTCCATTATGCAGTACATTTGTCTCTTCCCTCCTCCCCAAGTGCATGTCCACTGCTTCCTAGAAATTAGTGTTAAGCAGAAGGAATTTGTTGCCAGTGTGTAGCTACACAGAGCACTGTGAGACAGGGCTCATTCTTTAACTTTCAGGAATTATCTTTCCTCCAAAGACAAGGACTTGAGGGGATAACTGTTAACCCAAAAAAAACCTTCGAAGAGGTTCGTATTCTTTTCTTTTCTTGATTGCTTTGTTCTCTTTCCTGATTGTGTTGCACGTTTACATATACCTGGTTAAAATGTTGTCGAGTATTTATATTCTGCCAGTTTATTACATAAAAGGTTACTGAGGGTTATTCAACATGAAGTGCATCCATGAATATAGAGGCATGGTGTTTTAATAATTAACTAGTTTTATTAACCAATGCACATGACTGAGGAGCATGAGTACCTCAAGACTATGGGCTCTTGCATCACTTCTGCTGACAAACAGGATTGTCACAACATGTCAGCTGATAACCACATGCCGTTTATTATTCAAGTGTACAAATAGTGGAAGTGTGCAAGATTGACTAACGGCTTGGATCAACAGCAGAGGTTTTACAGTTGTTTTACCAGTCTGTGATCGCAAAGCAGGAGGTCAGTGTGTGGCTGAGGCTCTCTGTTCCCCATCCTCACTTATGGGCATGAGCTGTGAGTAGTGACTGAAAAAATAAGGTCACAAGTACATATGGTGGAAATTAGGTTCCTCCGCAGGGTTGCTGGGCTTCAGCATACCCCGAATTGGCAGGAGGCATTGATTACGGTGGTTTGGGCAGTAGTCAAACAGTATCAGGCACGTCCCACTGGAATCAGACCCAGAACCTGCTGGAGAGATTATTTCACACAGTTGGCTTGGGAATGTCTAGGAGGAGCTGGAATGTGTGGCTAGGGACAGAAAAGTATGGATTGACAGTCTGTGTTGTCACTGTGTCCCCACGAGGAAAAGTGGAAGGAGTATGAATGACTTAGGGGGAAAAAACTAACCAAGGCCTCACCACCCTCAGGCAATGTTGACACAATTTGATTATGAACACTGCATGCACTCTTTTTTTTTTTTTCCACCCACATATGGCTTAGGCAGCAGCAGCGACTGTAATATTAATAACCCAGCCAGGCTGTGGCACTATAATTGTTGTACTTGTGATGGAGAGTACCACTGAACACTCCAAAACCTTATATTTAATGCATCCTTCTGTTTGAAGGCCATTGTGCAGTTTTGTGGCATTGGAGTCATACAATATCCTTAACCAGGGTATTGAAGGAACATGCAGTACAGCAGCTTCTTTAAGCGTAATAACACAGTTCTTGGTACAAAGTATTATGAGCGCTTGTAATCTAAGCATTTTAATCACCTGCATAGTTACGTACATAGGAGAAGTGGGATTATAATTCTCACAGTGTCGGCCCATTTTGATTTGTCCAGATACCTAGCAGGTGTTTGTTATACACATTATAAACTATGGCTTATGTCACTCCAGCATTAGCCAGTTTCTTATATTAGTCTACTGGTTGACGTCTGATTTGCTAGTCATTTAAGTTTTGAAAAGTCAGCAGACAATATACATTACCACAGTCTAGCTTGCTCTAATGTTCTCTTCCACTCAAAAAGTTGCTCTTCATATGTGCTAGGGTGTAGGAGAAATACAGTTGGTACAAATGGCTTGAAACGCTCAACACAATTCAAAACGCCATATTTGATCATTTCTCAATGAGCATAAAGCAGTGAGTATTCTGTACAAGGTATTCAGTTGTTGTTCTGCAGGCTAGAGTGCCAAAAACACTAAGAGTAATGTTATGAATTAGAGTCTGACAAAGAAACAATTCAGTAAACAATCCATTTGGCAAGAAAGGATTGTAATGCTGAAGAAAACCGTTTTCGGGGAAACCAAGGAACATACTGTATCCTTTAAGAGCACAGTGTCATGAAAATGAAAGTTGAACATATCTATGATTTACACATCACACTAAGCGCTGATTTCATAAGGTCACAGCTAATATTTTTTTCTTAAATAATACACTATGAAATGTGACACTGAAATGCTTATCAGCACATACGTGTATAATAAACTTCCTGCTTTCTACTGTCTAGGATGGCAAACTCCTGTTTTTGGACAATTGTGTGGCTGATTGTGCTGCTAGTGATTGGTTGGCCTCTCAGTATCTTCCTTGGAGGGCTGTATGGTCTCTTCGCCCCCCTGACCGTCTGCCTCGGCTTTGACCAGCTAACAGATCTCCTGATGGCAGGAGCCAACCTGGGCAGGACGTGTGCCCAGAACATGAGACATGGCACACCCATGTGCTGAGGATGTAGCATTCTTACATTTACATTTATGGCATTTGGCAGACGCCCTTATCCAGAGCGACTTACATTTATTTCATTTATACATCTGAGCAGTTGAGGGTTAAGGGCCTTGCTCAAGGGCCCAACAGTGGCGGCTTGGCGGTGCTGCGATTTGAATTCACAGCCTTCCGATCAGTAGCCCAACATTTTAACCACTGAGCTACCACTGCCATTCTTGCTCACCTTTTATTGTTTTTTAATAAGAAAAAATCACTTTCTATACAGATTAAAATTGTTTAGAGGCTCAGCAAATTTATATTATACTGTGATTAATTATAACAGGAATAATTATGGAATTGTAATTATTGCACTTAACCAAATTGTTTACTTAATATATAATTACCTACATGGGTTTAAGTTAAGATCGCATACAATCAGAAAATGTCACTCTATTTAGGATTTGCAGTATAGCTTTTTGTAATGTTTCTTGTTTAAACTAATTATAAACTCACTCCCTTTGAAACTCTGAAATAGAATTAACTTCTCTAGTAAGTAAAGTAAATATAATCATAAGCCCTTTTTGTTGCTCAACAAAATGGGTAAATCTTGAACTGTATGTAGAACTCCACAACTCCCTTTCAGAGAGAGTTCAAGTAGAAACATTATTCAAAGTTAAGAGCCTGTAAGAATCCAAATGACCCTAGAGGATCCTTTCTGTTCCATAAAAGCTTCTGTTCATGTACAGTTTAAGTATAACTACCAAATTTAAACACATCCTTTCGGAGTTCCTTCTCAGAAAAAAAGTAAGAGAGAAGATAGGATAGGACAGAAAAAGAGGAAAGCATTAACTTGTCAGCAATGTTACTTTTTATATATCTCTGGATTTGCTCAGGTTTCTTGTTACCTCTAACTGATACAAAATGAATCTCATCCCAAATTGAGAACTGTTGAAATATTTAGTTCTCATAACGCTATTTGACAAACACGAGTCTTCAAAAAGTGTCATTTTTCACCTTTCAGAGAATTTAAATACAAAAACTAGTAGGGATGGTGGAACCTTATCTCTCTTTAAAAACACTAGCTCAGCTGTAAAAGCATTTTATGATGGAAAGCTTGTTTAGCCAAGTGTATTTTATCTTGATGGTTCCAGACTAAAGAGAATTTCTGTGAACATTTTAAGTATTCTCTGTGTTACTTATTTTATTCTTACTGGAGACACTATGGATGAACGCATGTCTTGCTGGGTGTGCTCACTCACACCCCCTAGAGGCTGAGGGTAGAAGGCTGCCCAGTTAGAGGGCATCAGGATCACAGCCCTGACTATTTTAGCTCCTGAAATCTCCAATTGATTACATGATTTATAAACATGTTATTTCATGGGTACCAAATTTGGGTCTTCATGAGATATGCAAAAGCATTGCATAAATCTTTTATAAAGCAATTCTTGGTGACTTATGTAAGGCTTATATCAAAATCTGTGAGATTCCATAAAAATGTATTTGTCGTTAAGAGCCTTCAATTTGCATTAAGGCTGGACTGTTTGACACTGTTGTATCTATCATTTTAATCAGATCTTGAAAGCTATTATTTTGTCTTTACTAGCAGCACATTTGTGAAATATTTTTCCTTTGTATAGGAGCACTGAAAATTGAATGCTCTTCAACTGAAGTGGCGTTGGTCGATTTGCATTCAAAATTATTATGAAGCATCATTCCAATACAACTTCACTTCTTTATGAAGCCCATATGTCAGCAAAATGAATTATTTTAATGCCCTCAAACTAAAATGGTAATCAAATTTACATTTATAACACTGATATGAAACACTGTGTACACCATCTACAACTTTCTCAAAGAGTTATGAATGTGCTGAAAAAGGAAGATTAATCTGCAGGATAAGCAGCCAGATCTCGGTCAACTTACCCATAAATATAATCAAGTGTTGATCTGTCTGTCATGTAAAAAGAAAGTCACAAAACAAGTAATGTCTTCACCCAAGTTTTGACATAAGCCTTTCATAAATTCTCTACTACTTTAGAAAAGATATACTCAATGGAATGTATGCACAATACAGTGTTACCAAGCTTGCTAATAATGCTTTTGCATGTATAGCATATTCAATGAGGTTTAATATGTGAAAGATATTCTGTACTGTGGTTATAGCTATGATTAAAGCCATTTTAATACTTTTTAGCTAAAGTTATAAAAGTAAAGTTCATGTATTATTATGACAGACTCATTACTGCCGTCTATTTTAAGAACATTTACAGCTTCCAAGCTTCCAAATCCCCATTCTGACTTATCCAGGATATCCTTGAATATGAAGCAACAAATATGAGCACCACTTGACATTTGTAGATTAAACCATTCATTTTGATTCATGCATATTTCATGATCATTCCAAAGTGCTGTTTAACTTAATTTTCTCACTATTGACTGATGTACCGAGTGACAATAAGTCTTTCAAGTGGAACAGTAAGCCCTAATCTTTGAGGAAAATATATAGCTGTTTCACAAAACTTCAAATGCAATATTTATGAGGCTGCAAAACAAGACTTAGTCAGATTGCACGTGTTCAGGCACAAATCTTTTCAAAAAGATATTGAGTGAAGAAGGCCATACTAGCCAAAATCTAGTTTAGTTTCAGGCTTGTGCTTGTTTTCTTTCCATTTCCCTGACTGTAAAGCAAAGCTGGCAGTGGGCAGGCATGGCAGAGAGGACACAGTGGGACATGGAGGATGCACGTGTGACATGGGCTGAGATTGGGCCCTGGCTGGAAATATTCTATTTCAGTGTGAGATGGAGAGGGGAAACAGGTCTGCCTGTCTTGCTGAGCTGATATGTGGGGGATTTGCATAGAGGATATGGAATGCCGAGCATCCAATTAACCCCATACCGCTTTTCTAATTTGGCTCTCACACACCGGACAGGGAGTGGACTCTCCTGTACTGCTGGCTCAGGGAATCTCAGGACTGACTGCAGCAGCAGACAGTGGCGTAAGTACATGCATGAGTCAACACACTGACTTCAAATGGGATTTACTTCCTGTGTACATATGTTTCAATAACAATGGTATGTCCTTACCTATTCTGTCCCCAGAATCCTTTAAAATGTGTCAAGTATATATGTATCAATTTAATGATCATTATGAATGCTCCAGTGAATAGGTGTGGCATGCATCTCTGCCCTGCAATTATATTTGCATAATGTATATGCATATGTGTGTTTACATTACGTACTGTCTTGGCATATTACATAAGTAAATGTGAAACTCTGCCTGCAGGGAGCCCTGAAGAAAACCCATAGGTCAGGACATATATATATATATATATATATATATATATATATATATATATATATATATATATATATATATATATATATATATCCTGACCTATGGGTTTTCTTCAGGGCTCCCTGCAGGCAGAGTTTCACATTTAAGTGCACAGTTAGTTCCAGTATATTTTTTTTATATATATATATATATATATATATATATATATATATATATATATATATATATATATATATATATATATATATATATATATATATATATATATATAAAACATACTGGAACCAACTGTGCACTTGCAAATAATATTTATATTTAAATGTCTGCGCCCAGAAGAACCATGCCCTAGCAATGGTTCCTACTGATGACACTATATGACCATACGTTGCAAAGGACATACACAGTATTTATCCCCAGCATGTATCCTTAGCATATGTACATAACATATAGCTGTAGTATCATAAAAATATGTACTGTATGTTCATACAAAAGTATGTTACGTAATTAAAGGACAAGGATGGGAAACAAACGGCTTAAGCAAAACACAATAATATGTTTTAACTCTGGTTCCTCAAGGGTCCTTTTAATGGTAACCTATTAATGGTTCTATAACCTATTAATCTACTTTTAAGGGTTCCCCCAGAGGGACACACAACAGAACCCTTTAGAGTTCTAGGTAGAGCATTTCTTTGTTGTTCTTATGCTGTTACATGTCATCACAAAATTAGAAACTGCTCTGTTCAAAGTGTTAGTGAGACAGGTCAAAAGAAAAAAACGTAGGAGAGGTCGACCTTGAAGAACAATGATATTCCTTGTCTGTCAAACATCCATGGGCATGAAATATAAAGCCGAGGAAGAACCTCATATGTTCTTCAGCTCTGTGTGCATCTATTCATACATACTACAAAATCAGTGTTCCTCTTTGTAGAAATTAATTTTGTCTCCTTTAAACAAGTTTATACAGGAAAAAAAAAAACACTTCAAATATGACATAACTACAGTATAGGCTTATAGTTCCAAGCAGAAAGATTCCACTCAATTACAGCAATTACAACAGTTACAATTATGCAGACCCCCTAAATATCGTTGCAATTATGCTAACCTAAAATCTGAGCAAATCTATTTAATCAATGACTTATTACAATCTTGGACAACACAAACCACAACAAAAGACTTTAAAAAGTGTGTTAATGATTTGGCAAGACAATAGGCTGAGCCCCTTTTGTTGTTTTGGACCACACATGGAGTAGGCATTAACACAGCTTGCCATAAAAGCGACACAAGTGTCCCCCCCCCCCACCACTATGACGCATTCATAGTGTCACAAACTTTCTGATGGCACAAGCATCGACCAAATAAGGACAACCGGCCGAGAAGCATGTCGGTATAAAGAGGAGCCTTCACACTCCTGCACACAGCCCCTCTGCCTGAGCGGATCTGGTGAGTGCGCATGCGCAGTATATACAACATGCTTAATGACTTTTAATTATCTGTGCGTCTTTTCCGTCAGTTCTGTCGAAACAAACTAACAAACCAGCATTATGTTCAAACCCTAAAACTAACCCTAATAATGCAAAGCGGAATTAGTAGCTTAACTCACTGACAATAACCGGTTAGAAAAAGTAATAGGCTACAGCACAAGCAAAAAAATCAAGTCACCGATTTGTACTGTTTTTTCCCGTAATTGCGTATTTGATGCCAGTGTTTGAAAAAGTTGTTAATTCAAGGAGCCATTAATAGCTGTGATCGAGTTTAAATGTTAGTTTTAATGAATGTTTCTGACTATGTTAGACTGTCCAACATGTGTGATGATGAGGAGACTACAGCTCTGGTGTGTGATAATGGCTCCGGCCTGGTGAAAAGCGGCTTCGCCGGAGATGACGCACCAAGAGCAGTATTCCCATCCATCGTCGGTCGCCCACGTCATCAGGTAAAGTTTTCCCTCATTATCGTTCTTCATATTTATAAGACTTGTTCATAGGTGATCAGTCTTAAATGTGTATCTCACACGGTTGTGTTGTTAATATACCACACACTAAAAAATGTCGGGTTATTTTTACAGCTCAGCTGAGTTTAGCTTGTGTCAGGTTGATAATGTGCAGTTACAGTGTAGCATGAGGACCTGAAAGGGAACAGGTGCCTTGCATCTAGAATCATTTTATGGAACTTTCCACCTTGCCTGTCAAGAACAGCACAGCAACCAGCAAAGAAGAAAGTCTGAAGTAAAAGAAATCAGCCGTAACCACAAGAAATGCACGGTTTTGTTGACATTTACCTTAATTTAAACTTTAGTTGAACCGTTCAAGCTTATATTCAAAAGGCAATAACTTTTTCAACACGTAGTTTGGCTAGCCAATGTTAGCCTAGCTAGAGTTAGCTTGCTGTAATAAATTAAACAATTTACTTATAGCTAGTTAAAAATACACAAAGTACACGGATATGATATCAAGTTAGCATGTTGTAGTTGAGTAAAAAAAAATGCTGCTCATGTTACACTCACACACACTCACACACACACACACACACGCACGCACACACACACACACACACACACACACACACACACACACACACTGTAACTAGTGCCAAGCAAATTTACTCATTTTTACCCACAAGTTGGGTTTAACAACAACAACAACAAAAAAAAAACACCCAGCATCCTAACCCAACCTTGGTGAATTAAAATGACCCAGGCTGGGTCAGTCCATATTGGCGCCAGTGCTAGGTTTCCATATTGACCCAAACTGTGTTACCCCGCAAATTTTTAGAGTGCAGAGAATGTTATAAATGCAAGCCTTGTTTGTGTAAAATCATAGTATATGTGACTTATCAAGTCTTCAGTTTAGTGTATTGTACTCACTACTGTATTAATGTACTTTTCTGTGCAGAGTTCATTGTTATACTAACTGACAGCCCAGGGTTATATGAATGAGCATGAACTGAATCATTTCTGTCGCTTTCTAGGGTGTCATGGTCGGTATGGGACAAAAAGATTCCTATGTGGGTGATGAGGCTCAGAGTAAGAGAGGCATCCTGACCCTGAAGTACCCCATTGAGCATGGCATCATCACCAACTGGGATGATATGGAAAAAATCTGGCACCACACATTCTACAACGAGCTGCGTGTGGCACCTGAGGAGCACCCGACCCTGCTAACTGAGGCTCCTCTCAACCCCAAGGCCAACCGAGAGAAGATGACACAGATCATGTTTGAGACCTTTAATGTGCCTGCCATGTACGTGGCTATCCAAGCCGTGCTCTCCCTCTACGCTTCCGGCCGCACAACAGGTTAGACTAGGGTCAGGTTGAGTTATCATAGCCATTGCTGTGCCCTCGAGTAAGCTTTAGTTCATAAAATACATGCTCTTCTAGGTATCGTGCTTGACTCGGGTGATGGTGTGACCCACAATGTGCCCATTTATGAGGGTTATGCTCTTCCTCATGCCATCATGAGACTGGATCTGGCTGGTCGGGACCTCACAGATTACCTTATGAAAATCCTCACTGAGCGTGGCTACTCCTTTGTTACGACAGGTATGCATTATATGAGGAATGTTTCCATCAGGTCACACTCTTTAATATATCCAGATTTTGCATGAAGAGACCAAACAATCACAACGTATTCTGCAGCTGAACGTGAGATTGTGCGGGACATAAAGGAGAAGCTATGCTATGTGGCACTGGACTTTGAGAATGAGATGGCAACAGCTGCCTCCTCCTCCTCTTTGGAAAAGAGCTACGAGTTGCCTGATGGACAGGTGATCACCATCGGAAACGAAAGATTCCGCTGCCCTGAGACTCTCTTCCAGCCGTCTTTTATAGGTACATTCTGCATCAGTCTTGCATTGTGTGTTCATATATGCACCAATCACTGAATAATAAACAAACAATATCTTATAGAAAAAACATGATGGGGCCATTTTAAAGTCATGTCACCAAATATTTCAAACATGGTGTCACTGGTCTCATTAAACCTATTGTGCAGTTATTTTCATCTAATGCAGGGGTGTCCAATCTTATCCTCAAAGGGCTGGTGTGGGTGCAGGTTTCCATTCCAATCAAACAGGAGCCACAACTGATTCCACCAGTTTAATCAGCTGTTCTTGGCTTTCAGTAGACTATCAGGTATGGCTTCTACTTGGTTGGAATGAAAACCTGCACCACACCAGCCCTTTGGACACCCCTGATCTAATGGTAAGACATGATAACTAGAAAACACATGTAATCATATAAATTGCCTGGGACTATTGCATTGCTCTGAGATGGTTTTCACATTTTTGTGGATTGTGATTTGCTGCTCAGACTTGCTGATCATTATAATAATAATTAGTTCCTAGAAGTGTGTATATAATTTGTATATAGCAGCACATTGCCAGGTCCACTCCTCAAATGAGACCTTCTTAAAGCATAGGGACACAGGAAACAGGTGTTAGTAGGACCAGAATAGCATAGCTGTGGGGAAAAAGTGTATTATACTGTACTGAATATGTAATTCATCCTCAAGCCTGAGGATTTAAGAAATATAACTGTTATATGCTTAGGGTTGTGTAAGATAATAGACAATACCTTTTTTTGCTGTGTGCCTAAAACCCACTGGTCATAAGACACTGATGCTTTCTTTTGTTTATAATCACTAAACTGTTCATTTTTTTATTGCCACAGGTATGGAGTCTGCTGGAATTCATGAAACAACGTACAACAGCATTATGAAATGTGATATTGACATCCGTAAGGATTTGTATGCCAACAATGTCCTCTCTGGTGGCACCACCATGTATCCTGGTATTGCTGACCGTATGCAAAAGGAAATCACAGCCCTCGCCCCTAGCACAATGAAAATTAAGGTGTTTTTTTGTTTGTTTGTTTTTTTACTCTATTTTATTCTGTTCTATTTTATGGATTGTATACATTTGACTCTTCTGTTTGTTTTAGATAATTGCTCCTCCTGAGCGTAAGTACTCTGTTTGGATTGGAGGCTCCATCTTGGCCTCCCTTTCCACCTTCCAGCAGATGTGGATCAGTAAACAGGAGTATGATGAGGCTGGACCCTCCATTGTCCACCGAAAGTGCTTTTAAACATCACTGCATTGATCATCTCCACTGCTACACTCAGTCACCTTCACAACTACTCATGAATGCATTATTTATAGACGCAAGTGCCATTTTATGTTTCATTGGATTTATAGGTACAGGTTCCCTATTAAACAATGATCTGGATTTATTATGTGTTTGAAATGAAATCTGCAGGGATTTGGAGTAGGCTGTGGCACTCCATGGGCTACTCCAACAAGGAGGACATGAATATATGTATCTTGTACATTTCTTCATGTATTAAAAAATGAAACAAAAATTCTAATTTGTGGAGAATTCACTGGAAGGTTATAACAAAATATTCTAGGCATGAAGTCATCTAATGGAAAATTTACATCATTCTTTTTATTAAGGAAAACCTATTTCCAGTAAACAGCTGTCTTATTCACAAAGAAGTAGTTTCTATTTGATCATATTCTGAGTGTAGTCCATGGTGTTTGCATACAGTATGCATTAATGAAGATAATCCCAAAACGAAATCAGATATTAATACCCTGTAATGCTTCTCTTCTGAACTTGGGATAACCTTCCATTTTTCCACAAAATTTTGCACTCTCAGAAAAAAACTCTACTGAACTGTACATTCTCTTGTCATTAGGGTGGTACTCTTAAGCGCACATCTTTTGTACCTTTCATCTGGAAACGCGTGCCTTAAAAAATAAGGTAAATAAATGTACTACAATTAGTTTTAGAGTAAAGCGTTAAAGGCACACCACATGCAATTTTTACTGATAAAAGAGACATATTAAAAGAACAAAAATGTGTACCTTTGAGGGAACCATTCCAGCGACAAGGATAGGTATAGTTTAGCACCCTTTTTTCTGAGGGTGTAAAATGCACGTGCACATCTTGGGCGCACCCAAGATACCTTCAAACCAATCTTTAAAAGGATTTTCCGATACGTTTATCTATACCTTAAAATAGTCCATTCTAAATACATTTGGGTGTGATCGTGCAGGATTTGAGGGTGAAACAAAGGGCGGGGCCGGAGATGACGTTCCTATTTTTATCCACAGCACGGCGATAAAGCGATTAGAGTCTCAGAGCTCCTCGCGTTGAGCCGCTCGCGGTAGCTGCTTAAAACGCATTAGAAATAGTCGCAGTGAAAACAAAAATAACAGTTTAAGAGAAGTACAATCCAAGAGGACGGGGAATTCCTCAGGGAAGGCGCTCGTGGCCGTGATAGCAACAAGTATGACTTCGAGAAAAAAATAGGACACATCCTGTGTTTAAGCCAATACCAGTTCACTGGCCACCCCCTCTGCATCCTTCACTCTATTTAGTTTCAGCACCACTGTGCAAAACTCTGTTCTCCTACCCGGTGCTTCTGCAGAGCTCAACGCGCGTCACCATTCCTGCGCTTCATCCTCTACACAATTATTGCAAATAAGAATTGTTTTGTATTTGGACAGCTTTTCGCAGACCTATGTGCCCCGTGACGCAGGAAGAACTACTTAAGGGAGATTAGCAGTGGCGAGGCATTAAATCCAACCTCCCACCAGTCACACACCGCGCGACCTATCAACTTGATCTGAGGATCGAAAATAGGAGGGCTCATATATTAATCAGCACTTCGGACTGGAAGACAAGTAAAAGTAGGATCGCCCGGTGATCCCCTGGCATAGCAACTGGCCACAGCGCAGGGAAGGACCGTGATCAATGCTTTCGGCAGATAAACCCGGGCCCATTGGACAATAAAAAGGAAATAGTCTAGTGTTTTGTTTTTTTTTTTCCCGCGGATTGAGTGCGAAGTGCTGTGCGCTCTCGTCTCCGAATGAACAGAAATGGGGGAATGGACCATACTCGAGAGGCTCCTAGAGGCTGCTGTCCAGCAGCACTCTACTATGATAGGAAGGTAAGCCAAAAAGTCATCTATACTGGTAGGTGAGAGTGAATATCATTTCATTTAAAACTAGGTTTTTAGAGCTGGTATAATAGGTGTACATCATTCACTGGACGTGCGCAAAGAAGGGCGCTACAGCTACTTCACTTCTTTTCAAATCAAAAGGTCAATTTATTTCTAAATTTGTTCTAAATAACACTTTATTTAATGCATAACTACACCAGACGGTGTTTTATTGAATTTTATAATAAAAAAAATAAAATAAAATCAATCCTAGCCACCTGCTCCGTGAGTTTTGGGCGCACAGCAGGCAGAGCGCTTTGGTTTCAGCACTGGACAGCTCCCAACCCTCCTGGTGCTCTGTGTTTGCTTTTTCAATTCACGTTTATTTCGTCAATAATGACACTCATTTGAAATGAATCAAAAAGGTCAGTCGCTTAAACATTTTCTATTTCTTTATTTGCTTGTATGCTCTTAGGATCCTACTAACAGTGGTGGTGATCTTCCGGATTCTAATCGTAGCCATAGTTGGAGAGACAGTTTACGACGACGAGCAAACAATGTTTGTGTGTAACGCTTTACAGCCGGGCTGTAACCAAGCGTGCTACGACAAGGCCTTCCCAATCTCACACATAAGATACTGGGTGTTTCAAATCATCATGGTTTGCACCCCGAGCCTTTGCTTCATCACCTACTCGGTTCATCAGTCTGCAAAACAGAAGGACCGCCGCTACTCCACCGTGTATCTCCCCCTGGATAAGGAACAGGACTCACTGAAGCGGGAGGACAGCAAAAAGATAAAGAACACGATCGGAAACGGGGTTCTGCAGAACGCTGAGAACACCACTAAAGAGGCCGAACCCGACTGCTTGGAGGTCAAAGAAATGCACAACGCGAATTTGCGGACTGCCAAGTCCAAAATGAGGCGCCAGGAGGGCATCTCCAGGTTTTACATCATCCAGGTGGTTTTCAGAAACGCCCTGGAAATCGGCTTCCTAGTGGGCCAGTACTTCCTGTACGGATTCAATGTGCCCGCTGTGTACGAGTGCGACCGGTACCCGTGCATTAAGGAGGTCGAGTGC
The DNA here is from genome assembly GCA_023630585.1 of Cranoglanis bouderius. Taxonomy (NCBI): domain Eukaryota; kingdom Metazoa; phylum Chordata; class Actinopteri; order Siluriformes; family Cranoglanididae; genus Cranoglanis; species Cranoglanis bouderius. Next base: position 12,410,358 of record CM042543.1, read on the forward strand.
TACGTGTCCAGGCCCACGGAGAAAACGGTCTTCCTCGTGTTCATGTTTGCTGTCAGCGGCTTCTGTGTGATGCTCAATCTGGCCGAGCTCAATCATCTGGGCTGGAGGAAAATCAAAACGGCTGTAAGGGGAGTGCAGGCCCGAAGAAAGTCCGTCTACGAGATCAGAAACAAGGACTTGCCCCGCCTGAGCGTACCCAATTTCGGCCGCACTCAGTCCAGTGACTCTGCCTACGTGTAGTTCTATATATCCAATTATCCAACACACATGGACGATATGGACGACTCTGCTCGCCGCTATAACGTGTCATCAGTTAAAGGAGTGGGTAATTGTTTTTTCTTCTGTTTTCTAGTCCTTTAAGGACGGTCTGGAGGATGGCTGACACGTTTGCGCTGATGCGACTTTTCTCCGTGGCATTTGGAGCACAAGGACAGAGTACACCGCGCATTTACTCTCATGTGGGCCGCTTCGCTGTACTTGAAGAGAGTAAATGCGTTTTGCACTAAATGAAGATAACACCCGGGCCACGCACATCTCTCATTGTGCCGTTAATGGTGTTTTAAGCGATTTTTCCACCGGCTTTTCCCCCTCACATCATTACATTCTAGCTATACAACGCACAGCAGTTGACTAAATCCTCATTCAGCCTATAAAATGAAATCGAATAGTCTGTGGGACGAATTAAGTTTTTTCTTTAAAAAAAAAAAAAAAAAAAAACTTCATATAGTAATATATAATACAGTTTTTCTTTTTTGTTGCCTGTGTTGCACCGCTGACCTTAATGTATGTGACCATTCCAGAGCTTTAGTGGATTTGCTGCAAACGCTTACCTTAATTTTAAACCCACCAAAGCGCCCAAGGCTTTCATTTGTCAAGTATTTTTATTTCTTTCGTGTAATTAAGTGCCATACTTGTAAATAAGATGCATATGTATACATACACATACATATATATATAAATATATATATATATATATATATATATAAATCTCTAATAATAATATTTATTATTATAGACATTATGAAAGCGGATTCCTTGCTCGGATTGCTTAACACCGCCCAGGTTTGCTTAAACTCTATTCGTTGTGATTTAAATGGGGAGAAAAAAAAGGCATATTCGGCATTTTTCTCTTTTATCTTGAAACTGAAAAAAATGACCGAAAAAATAAGTGCTGGTCTTTTTTTTTTTTTTTTTTGTACACAGTAAAATCTTTATTCGCCATAATAAGTGATAATAAAAAATGATAGCACACATATTTTATAACAAATTATATATTATATAACGGAAAATCAAAATATGGACAATGAGAACTTCCTCTGGTGCTACATTTTTTCGACCTATCAGTTGTCTGTGTAACCCAGGAAAATAAGGAAAACAATATTTTCATCAGAGCAAATAAGTGAAATAAATACCCACACACCACAGCCGTCTGGAGCCCTGAGGCTTTCTCTGCATCTCTCTGTGACCTGGCATGCGTCTATCTCAGGCACTAAGAAAGAAATGTGCTGCATTAAGTGTCAGTATGAGTATGAAACCTGATTTGATTGAAATCTCACCCTTGTCAGTAATGTTAGGGATTTCATATATTTAAATAATGTTTGTTTCCATCTATTCCGAATGCGCTTCATAGCTGTGACCTGAGAAATATTTTGATTGAGTCTATCCAAAATTTTACACTCAGTATTTTCCAGTTTATCAGGACTTTTTATACAGTCTGAATTCTAAGGTCAAGTAAAGAGCTGCATGTTTAAGAAAGCATATTAGAGAGCATTAGGATGTTGTCGAGGAATTGCGGGGTCTCGGCTGCTTTTGCTTGGGAGTTGGTCTTTTCCACCTTTTTCTGTTCCTGTCTTTATTTGTTGCGTAAGAAATATTGTGATGTAGTGTCTTCAGATATTTGCTCTTCCTGAAGGTCAGGAGAAAATAGAAACATTAAGTTGACTGAGGATCAAGGATGATCTGGGGACTTGCTCACTGCAGCATCTGCCATAATGACCCTGCAATGCAAGATTGAAGATGGAGGAGCTGGTAACTCTCACATCAATCTTCAACCCCAAAGAGATGTTACATGTTTCCAAAGCTCAGTAACTGACTCATAAACAATGCTACAGGGAAGAAAAGCGTAATGTGCCTGGTCGGCCGGACAGTGCAATGCAACACTCAGCCTTTTTTTCTCTTCCCCTTTCTGTCCTATGACCAACATTCCAAGACTGCATTCATCTTGAATCAGTGAGATACACATAAACTTTACTGATAAACTGTCATGAGAGCCCACACACCTCTAAACCGAGATGTCACTGAACTGAGCACATTGTGATTGTGTATGCAATCCAAAAGAAAAAAAAAAAAAGCTTTAATAAAAAACCTTCCCTGCTGAATGTGAAAATATCAAAATATCTGAGCATGACTCTTTCCCCCTCCCTCTCTCTATACCTCCCTCCTTCCCCCCTCTTTCTCTTTCTCTCCCCCCTCCCTCGCTCTGTGTTTCTGTGTGTGGTAAGATTGCGGCAATATTCATTCTGGCTATAGTACTTGTGCTACCCTGCTTTTCTGCATCGATACTGAGAGACCAAATTGTGTTCATGACATTCACAAAGCACTGAAAATAAATTAAATAAAATAGAACATAAAAAATACAAACTTAGATCTTAAAACATCATCATTTCCAAATGTATTCATCAGATCTATCTATCTGTCTGTCTATCTATCTATCTATCTATCTATCTATCTATCTATAACCACACCCTTATATAAATGTGTGGACTTATCAATCTTCTTATTTGCTCATTTACTATGAATTATTCTTAAAACACGATGGCAATAGTTTATTGCATAGTTATTGTTTATGGCTAAAAAAAAAAAAGAAATACAAATAGTATAATGACTTACATGTAAGGGCATGGATGCTAAATTGATTTTCACATGTATTACCTCCAGGAGGGGAAAGATCCAACAACACAAACATATATCTTGTCTTTTTACAATGTTCTTACTTTTCCTACTAAAGGACAATTTTGTAGTCAGTGCTCAATATTGTCCATCAACAGCCCAGATTTTGGATGATCATAAATCTAATGTAGACGCAGTTAAATTGTAATTCATTTTATTATAATAATATTGAATGTAACATGCTGAAATGAGATGTTGAGGCTTAAGGCCAGTAGTGAGTTGAGAAATTGCTTTAAAAGAAAAGAAAAAAACAACCCTGAAATGAATTGAAGGTCATTTCTCATCTGAAAATACTGTGTAGTACAGTATAATTATTAAGACTTACTTAAAATAAAAAATAAAAGTAATATATCCATTTACTTTTAATACTTTGAATTTCTATTTACATTGTAATAAAACACAAATGGATTGTTTTCTAAGTCTATAGTATTTTACTGCCGCCATGTTTTCATAGTCATGCACACTGATATTCAATCCTTTATGTTTAGAAAACAGAAATTGGTGTGTGTCATGTACTGGTAGATTTCCAACCAGTAAAAATTACTGTAATATATACTGTAATAAGGACAACTGATTTTCCCCTTTATGGAACAACTCAACCCATCCAATTTATTTTTAATTTTTAAGTTTAATTTATTTTACAACATTAAAAGTATGTAGCTCTTGTATCTTTGAAAACTACAGATTCCACAATCATAAACAGGATAAACACCATGAAACCTTACAGCTAAAAACAATCTGTCCTAAAATAAACCTCCTCGTTTCAAAAGAAGACACGTGGTCAGAAGCAGGTGAGGCTTAATTCTGCTTCTTCAGAGGACTACAATGAAAGGAAACTTGCAGATAGAAGAAAATGCTGAATGCTCTTTTTGATCCACAAAGCCAGATGTTCTAAAATTAGATTGCTTACAGTTTAGTCACACTATGAGCACTATAGCCTATCACTCACTCATATGCCAAAATTCAGCTGCTGCTAAATGCAGACTGCGGTGTGTTTATCCTCAGTATGAAATAAACTCAGGACTCTACAGATTTTGTGACCTCATTTCTTCATCACTTCATGTCCTCTAAAAGGAAATTACATTCATCCAAGGAAAAGTGTTTCATATGAAATTAAGTCAAAGTAGTATCAGTACATCTTATCTGCCTTCTTAAACCTGCGCCACAGAAAACTAACTAACTAACTAACTAACAAACAAACAAACAAACAAACAAACAAATAAACAAACTCTCTCTCTCTCTCTCTTTCTCTCTCTCTCCAGAGTTTAGACTGGTAAGTTTTCTGCAAGTGAGGAAAGTGCCAGAGGATAAACAATGAAATGCTAATTTAATTTCAGATGGATGTTCGCTTCTTTATTCTTCATTACTGCAGCCACACAAAATCCTCTTTTAGTGATGAGCTGGAAAGAATATAATTCCATCAAGTCTGGGATGGAATTCTATAAATTTTTCTACAGTAAAAAAAAAAAAAGATAATAGACCAGTTACCTATCTAAACTATTCGAGGAGTACATTAAAATTTACACATAGAATCTCATATTTTGGAGAATAAATACAATCCTTATTTTATTTTACACAGCTGTTTTAATTAATTTATTCTTTACTCATTTCCTATAAAAGAATAGGTGTTGGTGTAAATACTTGTGTAGTTTACCACCAGCTGCTCTGTGTAGCTACTTTAAAACTATAAAGATGAATAGCTCTTCCTCTACCCATCACTGAAATCCAATCCGGCTAGATATGCTTGTAGACGTGAACACAACACTGCATAATTGAGAGATCTAGTTACAGAGAACCATGTTATTAAGACATTATACTGAAACTAATGTCAAACAAGCATCCCCCATTTAGATCGCCTGAGCTCCAGAGCCTGACAAAATGCATTTAATTCAATTACTTCCTTTGATACCATCTATAATATTTTTGCTTGCTTGTGCCAGTCATATTCCCACCTCATCCTCTCTCTCTCTGTGTCTCTCTCTCTCTCTCTCTCTCTCTCTCTCTCTCTCTGTTATTCCAGTTAGCAGACGGGGTGGACACCCTTGGTTAGCTAACCAATTGTTCTTGATAAATGTATATGCTACGCACCATTGGGCAGCCAATAAAATCGCTGGACGACAAACCTTAATCAGCAACAAAGGTGCTCCCTGTCCGACAGGATTACGGCCAACCCAGCAGAACGGGAAGGGGTGATGGACTTCGGGGGTGTGGGTGTGTGTGTGTGTGTGTGGGGGGGGGGGGGGTGTTTGCAAGTGGAGCACACCAGGGAGATTTAATTATCCACCAGCACAGCACTGACACTCAGAGAGGTTGCAGTATAATCAACACCAGATACACGCAGAAGGGAACCAGTATAACAGCCCACAACACACTGGGCTTGCCACATCCCTTTCTTGATTGATATGATCTGTACACCAATTGCAAGTGAAGCACCTCCCCTCATAGAGGTTTGCTATTAAAAAAAATCCAAATATGATGCTCATTTTTATACTGCTCTTGAAGAAGAGGACTGCCAGTCTTTGTCTTTCTCTCTTTTAATTTGTGCATGGCATCATAGTGTAAATTGCTTGGTTCATGCGAGATTCACTAGCTAACTGATTAAATCACACCTCCCAGATGGGGCTCTCAGGTTTTTGATGTAACATATTCTCACTCTCACTTGGGTCTGTGTGTGCGTGTGTGTGTATATGTGTGTGTGTGCGTGCGTGTATGTGTGTGTGCACGTGTGTGCGTGTTGAGAAGAATATCTGTTAAGTTGACTGTTGAACTCACTTCTGAGAAAAAAAGGGTACTAAATTGTACTTTTCCTTGTCACTGGGGTTCATATCTTTTGTACCTTTTATCTTTCACCCAGAAATATGGATATAGTACACCTTCTAAAAAAGATTTAATGTACATGGACCTTAATAACCTTGTAGAGTAGAGCTACCATCCCAGTGACAAGAAATAATACCATTTAGTAACATTTTTGTCTTCACAGGATACACTCTGTGAGGCTTTTCTGACAGTCTTACATACTGTATACTGGTTTTAAATAAATTGTTAGTTTTGGAAACAAGTTGATTCACCCCGATTCACCCTTTATTATTTTCTTTAAATTTCAAATTTCAGGGTTTTTTTTTTTTAAGCATAGATGTCTTCTGACCAGTGCAGTAAATAAACCTTATCACTGTTCTTACGGGATGTTAATCACTAATAGAAATCTAAAAGGCTTAAAGTTTTACACCAGGCACATCAGACCAAAGGATCAACTTTACATTCAAACTAGTTATAACAGTGATGTGTAAGGACAAGTTTGGGTTAGTTTGGGATGATCTACTTGATCACCCACTTCTTATACTTATATAATTATACTTCAACAATACTCCTTACTCATCAGCAGTGTGATGACCTGCCAAGTCATTATTGGAGATGGACTGCCCCTGCTTCCTGTGAAATACGGTTACAACCTGCCCTGCCTGCTTAATTAATCTCCAAGGACATGGACACAGTGTCAATCAATGTCAGGCACCGAGGGACAGAGCCACGAATTGGAGTCCTTTGAACCCAGATGCAGCTGTCTCACCATGACCATACGCCTGCCATAGTCCCTGCATCCCAGGATGGGGGATGGGGAAAATAATAACTCTGTAAGGTTTCTTACACCCTGCAATAAGTATTTGATACAGCGCTTGAGCATGAAGCCAGTGTTTCAGAGGACAGAATAATCTCTTCCTATGTATTGAACTCCATTTTAACATGTGATTCATATGCCATCAGTCCACCGATCTCCATCACACAGCTTCTACACAATTTATGAGAAAAGAAGGAAGATCAATTGTCTTTGCCCTATAGGACCGCCATATTCTACTCCAGCTCAGCAGTTGTGGTATACACAAATGCCAGCTATTCTCCGATTGCCTCAGCCAGGCCACTCTTTTTAATTATGTTTTTCTTCCCACACAAAGATTAATTCTGGCCTGCCCAGCTTTCCTCTGGGGAAACAGAAATGTTACACATTTGTAGTAGACTGCAGCATCGCAGCAAGTGCTGGAGCTGCAACTATTCAGCCTCATTTCTCTTCATCTCTCTCTCTTACTCTCATTTTCTAAGACTTTTAGATCTACAAACACCAAAAAACAATTATTATAATTATTTGAAAAGAATAAAATACATGATTTAACAATACAACAATTAAATATATGGATGAGTATCTCAACTACGCATTACAAATCTAATATTTTTTCAAGAAAAGAAAGAAAATATTGCAATAAAAGAAAAAAAAGATGGAACACAAGGTAATGTGAAATTATGCAGATATACCAGATGATAGAGGAAGAAAAGAGGGTTTGTGGAGATGGCAAGAATAGCAATAGGAAAGAAGAGGAAACAGTTAGCTTCAGGTATCACAAGATTGGAAAGTGTGTACAAGACATGTCTTTATTTATATACAATCCAGATAAAATATGTCTTCCACAGTCCCCAAAATTATCTTATCTTTCCGTTATTCATTGTTACCCTCAGTGGTGAAGGATTACAAATTGGCCCACATTCTTTCAGTGGAATACTAAAAGAGGTACCTTTTACTTTAATGCCATTAATGTTTGCTGCAGTGAAAGAATATAAATTCCCAAAGCATAAAAGCTTGTAGTGTTTAAATTAGCAGTCAGCAATATGACCAAAATATCATATCTCAATTCTTGAAGGCGTACCTACGATACACAATATGTATCATGATATACCATAAGTTTGCTCACAAATTGCCAGCATGTGTCTGTGTTTGATTTCATTAATTTTATTTTATCTTCTTATTGGGTACATTGTTATTAAGAGTACATAAGTAGGTTTATTTAGTCCCCTGCCATAACTGAGTCTATTACCTAACTACAGAAATGCAGCAGCCATACAATTTTCCTTTTGGCCTTGCCGCATTCCTATGCACCAGGTTGCCCCATTAGACCCCTGTCTCCTGCTCTTTTCCTGAGATGGTGTCTCTCTCCAGCTGTCTCTTTCTACTTGTCTACACAGCAAAAGAGCTTTGAGAAGTCCTGCCACAGAGCTGACTGGTCACTGTCAACTGTCCATGCCACACGCTACAGATTCACTTCAACTGACATTGCTTGGTATCAGAGATGTAGTATAAACATTCAGGGCAAAAAAGTGAAGCAGAGACAGGAGTAGTCATATTGCTCAAAAGTGAGTACTTAATGCTTACATTTAGTTAGAAGGTTTATATTTGTGTTATTAATGGTTGTATATACAGACACTGTATGTGTTGTATACATATGTATACAAACAAAAAACAAACAAACAAACAAAAAACATTGATGTGCTATAATTTCATGTTGAAATTAATTCCACATTGTAACACTAATATAAAGTGTGGATACACTGTAAATTACCAGTAAAGTACTGCAAATTTACAGTAAATAATCTTTAAAGTAAAACATATTTGAGGTAAAGTATTGTAATATATTTACATTTTACAGTATTATGTTTCCAGTAATAAACTTTACATTTACATAGAATATAAGGCATTAATTTTGGTCCTTTGGCTGATGCTTTTATCCAAAGCAGCTTACAACTTACAATTTGTTTGAATGGCACCAAGCTTCAGTATTATATTACATTTGATTGACTATTCTCTGTCCAAAACTCCCAACCTGCACAAGTTAATGCAAAAGTGGTGAATTAGGATTGAAAGTTGACAACTGGATTTTATGAATTATAAGATACCATAGTATCTTATAATTATAACTCATGCTAAGGTAGTCTTCACTTTCTAGGTTGGTTAGATGTCAAAAAAACGTTCAAACAGTAATCCAGAATGATAAAACTGCAGACTATCCAGAATGACAAACTACATCATCTTTGGGATTGGTGAAGTTATCACTAACGCTTTCCCATATTTTGGAATTGCATGTCTACATAATAAAATTGCTCTTCAAGGGTTCGTTAAGAGTTCACTGGATAGTTAAGGGTTCTTAGCTTCCTAAAATGATTCTAATTGGAACACTTTTTGAAAGGTAAAGACTCTATTGTAGGGTTTTAAGAGTTCCCCTACAGGGACAACCGAAGAATACTTAATGATTCTGAATGAAATTTGTACTGGGCAAAGAGAGCACAAGAAAAGTATTAAAAGATCTTAAGGAAAAGGTTTGTGCCTCATAAAGAATCTTTGTCGCATACAAACTGATTTGTATGTATGAGATTATTTTCATCAGAACAGCTGAAGTAAGACTATGTGAGTTTGCTCTGACAGAGTTGCATCAATGGAGACGAGGACAACTTCCACAGCAAAGGGTCGTGTCCTTTTCAGCATGTCTCAGAGCACCCTCCTTCATGTCTCTTCAATTACTTTTATCTTCATCAAAAAAGAGCTCAGCTGTGAACTGTGTCCTTCTCCTCCATCGTCCCATGGTAACATTAATACACAACTCAGCAGACCTCTCACCTCTCAGGTGAACGGGAAGCACAGAGACAAAATCAGACTGCTAGACTGCAAAACCCTGAGCATTAAACATGCCAATGTCTACTCAAGAAAAGATTAGTAGTCAGTAGACTCTGACCATGGCACAATGCCACAGCATTAATGTGATGTGGGAACAGATGCCCAGATAATGAGGAATTTTTTTTTTTTGGCTTCAGTGAAAAGGCATGTGCTGAGTTTGCTGGGCTTAACTGTGTTATTAATGGGAAGGGAAATATATCCAAAACAAGAATCAATCTGAAAACAGCAGTAATGTGGTATAGTAGCTGGGTGTGAAATAATTTTTTAAATAATTGTCTTTATAAAAGTGTTTTAGGTAAGTCGACTTTTATATACATTACAGCTGCAGCCCTGCGTATTCAGAACCTTTCCCATGAGCTGAACTTTTGACCCCGCCCACACTGCAGAGAAATACTTTGAGCAGGCTAAATGTGCTTCTGCAAAAATGAAAGCAGATGAGCATTTATTCATTTCTTATTCGCATGCTGCAGGCCTTAGCTGCCTCTCTCTATTAGAAAACACAATTTATTTGTTCTGCTGAACTCATCTTCCAACTAAAATCCCTGTACAAATATGGAAATGAGATTTGGGCAACGGATAAATTTCTGACAGCCATGACAATGAACTTACGTTTGCTTCATGGGCTGAATAATGCCTTTAAAGGCATGTGAGGACATATCCACTATAATCATCCATCCCTAATGCCACACTTGGTATGCTCTACAGCACAAGCCTCATTGAACTTAATTTAAGACTGCTATTCAAGCTCACGATGACTACGGCAATTAAAACACAAAAAATAGAGTAAAGAATATAATGAAGAGTTTTGTAATTAACACATCAGTACAGCACGTCTTGTGAATTTCCATGAACCATAAAAAATATATCCCTTACAAACGGGAACAGTAGATATTCAATTAAATGGACTTCATGAATAATTCTGTCTGCGTGTGTCTGTCTCAGAGGGGAATCATATCTTCAGGGAAATTAAACACACATAGATCACTGCAAAATCCTTAGTATTAATCCGTTTCAGACCAGACTGTCTGCTCAGTGAAATGACAAAAAAGAAATAGGAGGAAATTCTGAAATCATCCTGCATCCTCAAGTCTGCATCATTTCAGAGGAAAGCTACATTTAAATAAAAAAAAGGACAAAAAGGAACGTGTGAGGAAGCTAATGATAAAAGATGCTGTTTTAAGACATGGATTGGACAATGCAGTGGTAACATCCCGCAGTGTATACTGTGTAGATCTCTCACGCTGAGCACCATGTAGCTAATAAGTCTCCTGACCAGCTGCTCAAAAACAGTGGAATTGGCACTAAAAGCTTTTAAATATGTAGATAAATGTTAATGATAGCAGTGTCTGCCCAGAGTGTGCATCTTTTTGTAATTGACTGCCACCACATTATACATGTACATATTAGTGACAATAAAAATATCTAAACTCAATCATTTAATTTTTTTCATCAATTAAGATTAATGTGAAATTTTAACTCTAAATTAATAACACAGAAGCAGCTGATTATATAGTGGGTAGAACTGACAAGGTCTATTTGCTTAAAAACTCAACTCAAAAAAATCAATCTGACTTGTGGCTTGTGTGACCTTTTAGGCATTCAGAGCACCAGTGCCAAATCAAAGGAGCAAACTTCGGACACCAAATATGTCTCAGCTCAAGATAAATATACAAAAAACAAAAGAGAATGATTTCTGCCAAGCTATCCCCTTGAGGTCAGGTAAGGTAAGGCCCTTACATTATGGACATCACTGCCCGCTTTCTTTTCAGATATCTCTTGCACAATAGTGAGATGCGTTTGTGATCACGGGAAGTCTAACCTTACACTAAAAATAGATTAGTTAGTTAGTTAGTTAGTTAGACAGACAGACAGACAGACAGACAGATAGATAGATAGATAGATAGATAGATAGATTTTTGAGTATACAGTGTAATATTGAAACAGAGGCATATTATGAATATTACATGGAGGACAGCGGCTTGTGACCAAAGATTTTGGTGGGATGGGACATTAATAATGACATAGCTTCAAACTAAATTAAGTCGAGAGGCTATTACAATTAAATTATGCTCTGGGATACTGTCTAGTACATTTTTTGAGTAACACAATGTAATAGGCAGTTGAGAGTTACAACATACAGTCATCCAGCAGACAGTCGAACAGCTCGCTTTGAGCCGCTTTAGACATACTGTATCTACGTTCAACTGTGAAAAGCAAAATTTCCAGCCCAACTATATCTCAACAACCACACAAAAGACCTGAAACTAGCCTAAAGAATTTGGGCTTCTTTATCTCAGCATGGGAAACAAGGTCACTGTGATGCACATGCATTTCTGATATACGGACATGATCCACTCCATAATCCCACTTTCGGTCTCCCAATCTCAGCAATATATCTTATAATAGAAATGGTTCTGTACATCATAGACACACTGTCTGCAAATACACTTTGCCTTCATTTGCAGAAATTAATTAGATTTAATAGCTGATATATGTGGTCTGAGTTCTAGATAGCTTTTTATGTACGGACTCATTAATATGTAGTTTAGGACAGAATTGAAAGTTGAATAAATAAGTCATGAGGTATGGCATAGAAATGCGTATTTATGAATCATAGAAAAAAAAAAAAGTAAGGATGCAGAGGGGTGTGGCAGTGGCTTTCACATGCAGTGGATTCTGCGGCAGAGTGCTGGATGTACCTGAAATGACTGCGGCACACACACTCCTGTGGAGAGACTCCACCTCAGCTCTCATCAGCTTAGCTTCAGCGAGAGTCTGGCTGCCAGTCATATTACACAGAGTGGTGTGTTAGGAGAGGAGCAAGATGAATTGAGAGGATGATACAAAGGAGAGGGTTTATCAGGTAAATGGATAAAACTATAGCCTAAGCTGGAAAAGGAATAGAGGCCAGAACAACAGAAAGGAGGAGGAGAAAGGATTAATTGTAATACAGCACACAGTCTCTGTATATATTGCTATGCTGTCTCCAGCTGTCTCACTTTATCATCTGCAGGGTCTCACTTTTCCACACTCATCTTATTACTCCAGTTTTGTACTGCAGGACCGCCCTGTTACACTCCTCCTCCCTTTTCTCCAGTCCTGTGTCTCTGTAACTGCAGTAGAGCTTTCTATCAGTTCCTCCTCCAAACAGCAGCTTTGCCTCAACACACAAGGGAAAAGCCCTCACTAAAGTCGTCAGTGCCGGTGTTGGCTGCTAATGTGGATTGCAGAGGAATGCAGAGCATGAGGTATCACACAGTGCTAAAAGACCAGCTCCATTAATTTAAACCTGTAAGGTCTAATCATTAGATGCCTAATTGTTATCTGACACAAACACAATAAACCAGTGCCATACAATTTATTTTCATTGATTAAACCAAGTTTTGTTGGTTAATTGTAAATATTAATTGTAAATAATTACAATTCAAATTTGATGCAAGGAGTCCATTGGTGTTTTTAAACATGTGTTGTGAAACAGAAACGTGTCATGGCCCAGGGTGAAATGCACAGAAAAAAAGAGACCACTCTTCGGGTTTGTGTCCGAGTATCGGATTTCTATTTCGCTGTTTTCGCTAGCATTCCTTCATTTTTCTTGCTTGAAAAACACGGCCCATTTATCCCAGCCCAATTATTGAAGCCTCGGTGAGCAGGGTGATGGATAGAGCTTTGTTTTAGCCTTACCACTGCTGACGCTGACACACATAATTCTCCCAGAGGTTTACCCATCCATTAACCAGTCAAATCACCACTGTTTACGAGCACTGGCCATCACTCTAATCGACACTATAATGTTCCGTGTGATAAACACAGGATCAGAACTGAGCCAAGTGTGTACGCGAGTGCAATCCAACTTGCCCCTGTTAGTTTTTCAGAATGAAAGCTTTAACAGCACTTCTTATCAGTCAGCACATATCAACTCAGGCCTTGCATCGTGTAAATTATGTCCTGTATTTAGTGCATGCTAGAAAACTAATCTGTGAATTTAAAAAGCTCTATTTAGCATATGATTCAGTCCTGAATTCTATGCTTCTAAATCTTCTTTACTCTGCATATATCCAGGTTCTTATGAGATGAGAACACAGCAGTCTGAGGGGGTTGGTCTCAGTCTAGTTCCAAGGAAACTCTAGCACAGTTTCATTGCAGTAAGAAAGTGATACAACACTGAACTGACAGAAAGTCGGAAAGTAAATAATATATGCTATGTATTATTTGTGGGCAAATATTTTTTGTAGATGCAAGCTGCTAAACTGGCAAAGGACAGAGCTGTAGCACAGCAGAAATGCACCTTTTCTGCATATTTGGAAAAACAGAAAAAGTCAAAATAAAAACTGCATGCAATGCACAGAATGTTTCAAATGAGTTTTTTATATAACTACATAAGCCTTTTTTAGCGATGGCTCTGTGTTATCCATGCTTGGGTGATTTTTATGAATTCTAAGTGCACTTAAGAAAGGACTATTAACAGTAATTTTTCCAATTGTCGTATGTTTGACCAATGATGGAAAATGTTTTACAAGTTATATTATAGCCTTAAAAGCCCCTCACGTTATGTTTGTGTTAATTAAAGTATGCGCAGTGTAAAACCAAACCAAATAACAATCAATCATCTTGTTTTGACTCAGCAAACAGATTAATAATTGTGACAGTATCCTTAAAGCCTAGAGAATTTCTGTTAATCAAAGTATATCTTTTTAGTGATCCATGTTGACTCTAAAGACCAATTACCAATAGCACAATTTTGTCCCATAATTACCACTTCATCTGGCCCACATACCACCGTGGAGTGACGGACAGCTCATCCAAAGCTGACCTCCAGAACTATGATCAATGAGACGATAACTCACAACAGAGCTCACAGCTGGGTCAGCTTTAGCCCAAAAGCTGTGTTCGCATCTGGTCTATTTTTTATCACATCGTCTAAATACAATTGAAAACCTTAAATATGGCTGCTTACAGTTGGGACACAATACATCTGCCATTGCAACAACTTGCTCGAATGAATTAGGCCCAGAATCATTTGCTATCTGGGAACTCTATGTGGCACAGTAAATTTGTCAAAAGTTGTCATGGGTCTCCAGAGGAAAAAAAAAACAAAACAATCTCAGCTGCATGGTGATGGATATGCAAATGCAAAGAAAGGTGCAGGATGAGTTGCCAGGCAACCCAGTAAAGACCATTGACTAGACATTTGATTGGGTCTTTGGTGTTGATCAGTGATGTGGAGACTGAGTATAGCTCTGGGGTAGGGCTCATCTCAGAGCTGAGATTGATACACTTTGAAGCTCCCTCCTCACTGCACAAGTGCCAGGACCAGACTGAGCTTCACACGCCCTCAGCCACGTCTGTCAAGCTCAGACTGTCTGCTTCACATGCATGCAGATGACCACTGTGGCAACATGATATGCTCTGGAGCCAGTTCTGAGGAAGCAAATCAGACGGATACAGCTTCTGTCTTGCAATTTGGCTTCTATATACTGTACAGACATACAGTGGGGGGAAAAAAGTATTTGATCCCCTGCTGATTTTGTACGTTTGCCCACTGACAAAGAAATGATCTGTCTATAATTTTAATGGTAGGTGTATTTTAACAGTGAGAGACAGAATAACAAAAAAATAATCCAGAAAAATGCATTTTAAAAAAGTTATAAATTGATTTGCATTTTAATGAATGAAATAAGTATTTGATCCCCTATCACTCAGCAAGATTTCTGGCTCCCAGGTGTCTTTTACACAGGTAACGAGCTGAGATTAGGAGCATTCTCTTAAAGGGAGTGCTCCTAATCTCAGTTTGTTACCTGTAAAAAGACACCTGTCTACAGAAGCAATGAATCAATCAGATTCCAAACTCTCCACCATGGCCAAGACCAAAGAGCTGTCCAAGGATGTCAGGGACAAGATTGTAGACCTAAACAAGGCTGGAATGGGCTACAAGACCATCGCCAAGCAGCTTGGTGAGAAGGTGA